>CABEEJ010005848.1:4586-45660 GCA_901482245.1 Timema douglasi | reverse complement strand
ATAAAATTAAGTTAGCTATTAATTACGAAGAATAAAGTTTTAAGTTAGCTAATAATTAAGAATAAGAATGTTTGTTGTTCAATAAGATATTGTTTGTCTTGTACGTAATGTTGGAAACAATGAATACAGCGTCACACGTGACACTGCTGTGAAAGAAATACCTAGTTTTACCATGAAAACTAAGTTCGGAAGCTCCAGAACATTTATTTCCGGTGGTAGGTGGCCACACGGTCCGCGCAGATACGGCTCCAAGTAGCCGGTCCTTTATCTCCCTGTCATCGGCAATCTAGTCCATTGGGATAGTGATGCCCTAGACCACTCAACCACTGAAGTATGCTACCAACTTAAAAAAATTCGTTGAATTAATGATTTCAGTAATAACAGGTATATTTAATAATCATTTATGAATTGATTCAAACGTTGAAACTCATTACTCTGTATAAAGCATTTCACAGTTTGTTTTAAGGAATTAAGAGTGTCCCATGTGAACATATAATTGTGGGAAAATGGTGAAGTAACGCCCCTGCTAGAGATGGCCAGGTGTACCACCAACAGTTAGAATGAAGAATGAATATCTCTCGGGTTGAATATTGTAGTGACATTTCTTGGCGAGAGTGCTCTATGTTGCGTGTATCTCTCCGGAATGGAAACTATCAGTAGAGAGAGTGAGAAAGAAGAGTCAGGCTGTCACGCCCCGCAGCTAATAATGATCCTACAGCCCCCCAAATGATACAACCTTCACTAGCACCTGTCACGCTGTGACCCTTCGTGAGGGCTATACTGCGCTCGATGAGAGCATTATAGTGGGTATGTTTGGGAGAGCTATAGTGTGCTTTATTAGAGCATTATAGTGGGTATGTTGGGAGAGCTATAGTGTGCTTTATTAGAGCATTATAGTGTGTAACTGGGAGAGCTATAGTGTGCTTTATTAGAGCATTATAGGGGGTATGCTGGGAAAGCTATATTGTGCTATATTAGAGCATTATAGTGGATAACTGGGAGTGCTATATTGTGCTTTATTAGAGCATTATAGTGGGTATGTTGGGAGAGCTATAGTGTGCTTTATTAGAGCATTATAGTGGATAGCTGGGAGAACTATAGTGTGCTTTATTATACCATTATAGTGGGTATGCTGGGAGAGCTATAGTGTGCTTTATTAGAGCAATATAGTGGATATGCTGGGAGATCTATAGTGTGTTTTATTATACCATTATAGTGGGTATGCTGGGAGAGCTATTGTGTGCTTTTTATAGCTTTATAGTGGGTATGTTGGGAGAGCTATAGTGTGCTTTATTAGAGCATTATAGTGGGTATGTTGGGAGAGCTATAGTGTGCTTTATTAGAACATTATAGTGGGTATGCTGGGAGAGCTATAGTGTGCTTTATTAGAGCATTATAGTGTGTATGTTGGGTGAGCTATAATGTGCTTTATTAGAGCATTATAGTGTGTAACTGGGAGAGCTATAGTGTGCTTTATTAGAGCATTATAGTGGATAGCTGGGAGAGCTATAGTCTGATTTATTATAGCATTATAGTGGGTATGCTGGGAGAGCTATAGTAAGCTTTATTAGAGTATTATAGTGGGTATGCTGGGAGAGCTATAGTGTGATCTATTAGAGCATTATAGTGGGTATGCTGGGAGAGCTATAGTAAGCTTTATTAGAGCATTATAGTGTGTAACTGGGAGAGCTATAGTGTGCTTTATTAGAGCATGTTTATGGCGTATAAAGACACAGCTTTTGGTGTGTTAGTAGAGAGTTTTATATCTTGTTCGTTGAAAAAGTTCATAAAGTGTTTGCTGTGTGTGTTACTTTTGTTGTTGTTGTAAATGTTGGCAATATTGACCTCAATTAGTTATGTTATGTACAATTTTTTTGCTATAGATACATATATTTCACCCATTCCAAACTATGTAATCTTTTAATAATATCCGTACAATTTTTTTTTTAGCTCACCGTAGATTAAATATTTTATGGGAACATTTCGAAGGGAATAACCTTTTAGGAACAAAATAGTCACTTAACTTTTAAATTAACTTTGTTTACTCTGCACGTTCAGTGTTTTGTCTCTACGAGAAATTATTTGAGCGGATGAAGTTAAAACTCACTCAACCAGCTCTTAAGAGCTTCCGATTTAGGATCACATTTATTTCAATAACAATGTTAATGTCCCTCCGTAAATCAAAATTTATTCACACAAAAAAAATAATCGAAAAATTCAATATATTTTAAATTAATGATTGTTTATATTACAATAAACTGATAATGATATAAAACCTCTATAACCTTATTTTTATTTAAAAGAAAAATTAGAAACAATGAGCTAGAATAATACTCAAAGCAGTTGATAAACTGAGCTTAAACTTAATTTTTAATTAACTACCATCTTCATGTTTATTCAGGAAGACCAAAGGCCTTCTGTATTTATATTAGTTCAATATATTGATGTGCTTATCAATAATTTATAAAGCAATTTAATTGATAACAACACATATCTTTGTAAAGTTTAATATTACAAATAAGATGGCGTATCTCAATTTTCATCTAAGAGAAAGGGATCTTTTCAAATTGAATATATCCAATAATTTTGATATATTTCCGGAACTATTTGAGAAACGAAAAAACTGAAAAGTTGTAAGACTGTCAAATGTAAACAACTTTATCTAAAATACTTTTTTATAAAATCAATAGTTTTAGAGTTATACTCAAATTTATTTGTAAAATGAAGTTCTTGCAAATGGGGAAATGGAAGATGCCCATAAGGGCCTGAGTTGAGAGGAAGGGGGCAGCCCTGCCCCTCCCCCCTTACCTCCCTCTGGGGTGTGGGTTCAGGGGTGACAAGACTTAGGAAGAATTATACAATGATTTGCTTATGATTATCACGACCAGTAACATTGAATGACTCGTTTCGGTGGATGCATTGTCTAAGGTGTCACTCTTGAAAAAGACTCAACTGCCGATGACTGGGATATCGGGGTTCGATCACGGTCTGGTGTACTGAGGGTATTTTTTCCAAAATGGTCTTTCAATCTCCCATCACGAAAATGTGGGTGCACTTCCTCCAAATTGAACCTTCCTAGTCCTTAACACATTAAAGTAATTAGTACGTAGGCGTATAACCCGAACGGGTAGTAAAATGCAGTATTAAAAAACCCAAACATTAAACAATCTTGATTGGTCTTATTCTTATTTTTCATGGTTTAATATTTATTAATACACACGTCAGTTCAGAGTCCCTAGAATATTGTTTTGTGGTTATGTAGGATGAAGGGAATTTAGTGTAGCCTATTTAGAAGCAAACCTTTAATTCAAACAAGTTTCGTGGTTTTGATCAATTTAATTACTACTTTATACTGAAACAGTGACCTGGTGGTCTAAAGGTAAGGTGTCAGACTTCTGTACTGGGGGTCCGGGGTTCAATCCTCGGTCCCGGCACAGATTTATGTGATTGTCAGACCCTTCCTTCACCTCTGATAGGAGGTCTATTAATCACAACTTGTAAATGTGTGGAATGCCAGGCCTCCGCCGTGGTTCGGATCCCACGTTAATACTGTAGGTCCTCTATTTCATCTCACAATCACCCTACCATTACACATTAGCGTAAGTGCGTATAACCCGATCGGGTAGTAAGACGCAGTAATAATAATATAAAAACAAATATACTGAAACAATCAGTTTAATAAATGGTACCACAAACGTAATATTGTGTATTATATATTGGCGCCAAATTTCTCAAAATAAGCTTTCAAAATACTACAGTTGTGTAAGTTTTCTAAAGAAAAACAAACAGATCATCTTGTCCACAATTCACATTTTAATGTTTGAAATTTAACAAAACTGTTCAAACAACTTTTAAAACACTAGACAATTGCATAAATCAGTTTAATTGTAAACTACAATCAAATTATTAACATTTGTAAAATTAAAAATATTACCTTTTTTATCATTAAAAGCATGCATACAGACAAAAATGAGGACACATAGAATTGTAAAATCTACTTTTTGTTTGTTTGCGGACATTAAAAGGAAAGATTCATCATAACCTTTAGGTCGAAAGTTTTCACGACTACAATAATTTATTTTTATATGAGAAAGTTAAAAGAGAAATAAGATAAGGCTTAAATAGGAAATATATATCAATGCTGTGCTTAGTTATGTTCTCGTAGCCAAGTGTGTGGTTTTTACTCAACCTAACTTAACGGTAACGTATTTTTGCCCACATAGTGATGAGTTTCATACTCTGTACTCTTCTCAATACATTGTGTGGATAATCAAGTCTCATAGATTACGGTGGTAAGGATAAACAGCTCGAATGGGAGAATCTATAACTATGTTCAAACCCAAACCCAAAGGGAATATATATCTTTGGGAAGATCAAGATGCAGATAGGAGGATAACATTAGAATGGACCTGGAAGAGAGAGATAGGGAGTGTATTTACTTTTTAATCTGAGATATTTAATTTGCACTTTCTTAACTGACTGATTATCTCCGCACAGGATAATTTCTATGAGTGAGAGAGAAAAGGCCTACCAATTTTGCCGGAAAAGGTGTTTTAATATACCTTCTAGGGTTATTTTAAATGCCACAATCTATATGGGTCTTATGGCTTTTATTCCCCTCCGAAGAAAGTTGTGCTACGGATTTTTAACGCTCAAGAAAAATCTATTGACGCCATTCTGGGTTTGAATCCACGAACATTGGATTCTGAGGCAAGCACTTTACCCCAAGACCACAGAGGTTGACGATAGAGTGTAATGAGGTGGACTGGATATCATTAGCTCAAGATAGAGATAGGTTGTAATGAGGGGGACTGGATAGCTCAAAATAGGGATAGAGGGCTTACTTTTGTTAGTGCGGTAATGAACTTTCGAGTTCTTAATGCCATAGAGTAAGTAAGTAACCCCTGACGGTACCTACAAGTTCTCGAGTTTAAGCAAATGGTTACATTTTGATGCAAAGGAATATGAAATTCTTACGGAGTGCCTTACTATTTATTTTAAATATACTTAAGTCAATAGATTGATACTCAATTAGCAAAAATTGTGAAACTGAGTGAATCTGATATCCCCTTTAACACTGGTTGTTCCTCTAACTTGCCATTATGACGAAGTCTCGAACCCAAGACGGAAACCGCAGTGCCTGTTTCCAACTGTTCAATCGGTCGCAGGCAAGATTCCAAGATTTGTTTCTTTGAAAGTCTACCTCACATAACTTTGTAAACTGATCCGAACGAACCACGAATTTTTACGATCAAACTTACTGCCAAGTTTCACTGAAGTGGGCATGTGTGTCAAGTCATTCTCAACGCTGGAAATTTAAATTAATAGATAAAATCAAGATTATAAACATCGGGTAAAAATAATTTGCCGATACACGTGTAAGTCACGTGGCATCAAATTATTGAGTATGTCTGAAATAAATCAACGCAGCCTACCATGTAAGACTTTGCAATCAAGACTTAACGTTTGTGTGTCTCTTTATTGGAACTTTTTAAATAATTAATTGATTCCGATCGAACTTAGAACCATATAGGTGATCAACGTAAGTATATCCAGTTAAAGTTTATAAAATGTTCATTTGGGTGAAGGTTATAGTATTCTAAGGATGTTCTAATTATCTATATATAAGGAGCGTATAACCCGAACGGGTAGTAAGACGCGGTGCTAAATAAAAAAAATATATATATATATACATATAAGGACAACTTATTTTCTCTTAATGAAGGAATTTTATTATATTTGGAAGAAGATAGAGTAAAGGTGAATAGAAACAAATAAAAGGGAATAGCATATCTTTCACATAAAATGAAACTTTTGTTGATAACTTCTCTGGATTAAATTAATTAATACTCTTTGAATATTTCGACCAAATGAAACCAATAGGAACATCATTGTTTCATTTATTTCTATTCATGTAGTTTGTAATTTTTCACTTAAAGAGTGTTTATAATTTGAAAAGAAATTGATGTTAAATTTAAATTCAAATATAGTAACCTATAAATAATTCCAATTTATAATGTACTATTATAATACTTTAATAAATATTTGATATCCCAAATAGTTTTAAAAATGGCTTCTGTAAAGGGAAATTGGAACCATTTTCTCATCCCATAGGTCATATTCAGTCATGTCATGATGAAAGCATGTCAAATATACAGGGCTCATTACTCGTATCCAGGTGTATTGATGTATAGGCCTACGCCTGTGGCTATCAATATATTTGAGCTTTAGGCATCGCATGGAAACAAACAGCCAGGAAATAGATGTAAAATATATTTTTTAAATTGATTTGGATGATGATATATAAAACAAATTTACATATTTAAGGGCACCACATACTTGCAGGGAAATACACTCCCACCATGATATAGCTTATGAGGGTGACAATTCTTTTGAAGCTTACCCGCTTCAGTGGCTGCATAGTATAAGGAGTCACTCTTGCAATATAAAAAACTATCTATGACTGGAAGATCGGGTTTCAAATACTTGACACGTGGACTGAAGGTGGGTTTACCTGAATGGTTTCCCACTCTCTTTCCATGCAAATGCAAGTACACTTACTCTAAAATTCCCCACCTTACTCATCCACAACACATTAACGTAATTAGTAAAGATGCGTAAAGCCCAAATGGGTGTGAGATGTAAAGCTAAAATTAGGTTCTGAAGCTTAAACATATTTAGAACAAACCTCAATTATCTTGCGATTTTCTATTGGAACCTTGTTAATGAAAAAAATTACTTTATTTGTTTGAGGAAGGCCAGATCTATTGTTCTACACGATTACTTTGAAATAAGAACTGAGGCATATATCATGAAACGTTATTGAAAATGAGATTATTTTATTTTAAATGTTTTTAATCATTCAACTTAGAATGACAGACTATTTTTGATCACTACAAGAACATTTTGATACCTTACACCTACATATTGTCGTAAGCCATATTTTGAAATAACAATTCCCTTTTAAAGAGGGATCAATAAACGTTTGCAATGCATCTCAACTACCCGGTAGGTGGCCTCCTTAAGGAAAACTGTGCGATTTATAGATTAGTTATGGGTACATTGATTTCCAATTGAGTAACTATGATAAAATTACCCCCTCTAAGAGCCCATTCCCTTCCTAAAACACTTAAATACATCCTCATTGCTAACAAATACTTCATTCAAGTGGAGGATCTGTCCCTGTTAAGGTATGTCTCTCCTCAGTACAAAAGGTCCTACAGCTCCGTGATAGGAAATACACATTAGAGCCACTTTTATCGATGATTATCAACAAACAAGCTGCAAATAATTGTAATTATGGCACTTCTCATGAAGAGGAGCTCACATTTAAACTAATTTAAATTATTTGAATAATGAAATCTAGACACGGGAATCAAACCCGGAGCGCCAATGTTCTACCACTGAGTCACCCAGGTTTCATCACATGCTCAGGGCCATTCCTCACTCATATTCTAGGCTGAGTCCATGGAATAGTTTCATAGTCAAACTTAACGCGGCTAGAAACCAAACACAAGAAGATACCAACATAGATCAGGATGGAATACTCGAGAAAATATGCGAAACCGGCCCATTCCATCCGAATTTGGGTAGGTGCGGTCTTGTGTTTATTTTAGCGTCGCATTTGAGGGATGCTAGGTGTTAATATGAAACTGGCCCATATGGTGGACGTGTGGAATCGTCAGCTACATGTGAGTGACCAAATGTTTTGTATACTTGGCATTGTAATCTTGATAAGTAAGATCAAAAGTAAATAAATAAAAACAAAATGCTAGTTAAAAATATATTTTTTTATGTGTAGCAAAAATTATGAATAGTTTAAAAAGTATTCAGATGATCGTACTCATATATTTACGCGTTAGTATCCAGAAAGTCATTAAGTCTAATATAAAAAATAAAATAAAACACTAAAAGTTAATAGGTTTACAAAAGACTATAAATTCGATTTATCAGTTAAAACAGATTTAAAGGAAATAAGAAAAAATTACAAAAATTAGAATTAGTTATTTTGAGATGAAACAATCTCTATAAAGCTCGGAATCATCATTCCCCTTAAAGGATTTCTAATAAGCTTGATAGGAAAATTTTCACTTTAAATATTGACTAGTTTTATTTATGTTTTATATTCATCCAGCCTAAAGTTTCAAGGTTAATAACCCCCAAACCCAAGAAAAGAAAATATTTTAATTTGAAAAAATAAATACTATTACTACTACTACCATTACTACTACTACTATTACTACTATTACTACTATTAATAATAATAATAATAATATGATAATAATGCTCTACTCGCCGAAATAGTTAGTGTATGTGGACCTACCAAAAATAAGCTCGGCACATGGGGCTTGATTGTTATATTTATAAGATATTTATTTTTAGAAGTTTTCCCCTATATCCGAACTAAAGCTCTGAGTGAGCGAAAAATCATCTCATTTCGTCGACGAACATCTAAACAGTCATGACTGAGACAAGAAAATAAGAATCTCAAAAGACAAATGAGCGGCAAGAAGACGTCAAATACCGTGTATTCATTTGTTGTGTGTGACAAGACAGGAAACGGTCCCCTCTCCTAATAACCCATAAACAACACTTCATAAAAGAAGCGGTGTTTCCAAACAACGATTAGAATCCAAATATAAAGCGCGCCAAACGTCTTCTCTTCCAAATCTTCCGCCTCTTCACGTTGCGTTTCTATCAAACAAATGTTGCGTGTTTTCATTCTTCGAGGATTTCAAACGATCCATGGATCGTTCGCTCTAACGTTTCCTGTACAACATTTATAGGGGGTGCACTCATGGACCGCGATGAAAGATGCCGGCATCTTTTCGAAAGGGTCACCAGCTTCTTTTATATTTCTGTACCGGGTCTTAATACCCGTTAGACTATTGTGAAGAGTAAATTAAAATTTTATTATATATGTTTTATACAAAATTATCATTCATTTATATATACACAGTTTTAAACTGAACTAAACTGGTTGAATATGGTGGGCACCACTCCTAGGAGATATAAATCTTACATTGTTGCGCGTTTCAGCTTCTGCGATATCACGACGACCACTCTTCTCAAGACCTCCGTGCAACCACTTAGAGAAACCAGCTCACATCACTAACAGTGTCGAAGTAACACTGCTAATATATTGTAAATTATTATTATTATTATTATTATTATTAAATAAATATAGCGAAAAATAATATAAAGACTGGATACTTCATGGCATGCTTCAAACAACCATGTAAATAATTTTGAAAGGAAATGTTATGATATGTGTACATATTTTTGTTTTCTAATTATCTTATTATTATAATTTTTACTATTTTTTAAATATTTATTTAACTACAAGACCTGAAGATGTACCTTTAGGTACTTCGGGATTGTATCAAAAACTCATCTATGTAATTTTTCTTCTAAACCCTAAATAAACAATGATTGATTGATTGATTATTATTAATATCACCTTGTCATACTACCCGTTCGAGTTTTACGCACTTACGCTAATGTGTAATGGTAGGGTGAGTGTGAGATGAAATGGAGGACATACAGTTTAACGTGAAATCCGAACCACGGTGGAGGCCTGGCATTCCACACATTTACAAGTTGTGATTAATACACGTCTTGTCAGAGGTGATATATTATAAAGAACAATATACACATAAATATACACACCACACTTTCTCATAGCTTGCAAGGACTGGTACTGTTATGTACAATGAACAAATAAAATATAATCCAACTTATTATATTATGTGATTATTATTCACTAGAAATCATAGCCTTCATTAAGGTTCTTGCCTGCGGCTAGCCATGCTAATCATAATCTAGAATTGTATTGATAAACAATAGAATGACAGTATCAAAACGGTGAGAAGAAAAAATATATGTTTAATATTGAGGCCTTCATAGCTGCAAATCTTGCCATAAGTTCACATATTCACCGTTTAAGGTGATGATGGCCGGTTTGCTTCAGTTATTCAGTTATAGCGATTATAGTAATGTCGTGTTATTTTAGGACATCTTTTTTTTTAATACGTGCCTACTTAATTATAATTATAGTGTACATTGCCCGAATAGGAAGTAAATCGCGAAGAGAGGGGAAAAAGCCAGCACATAATATTATTTGGTTTTCTATCAGCAATCTCACTGTCCTCCCGGTTTAGTGGTCAGCATTCTTAGCTACCAATCTAGATGTCCCTGATTCGATTCCAGGTGGTACCATAGGTATTTTTCACGAAGAATAATACTTTTCAAATGGTTAGGTAGGCTTAAGTTAGGTTTAAGACTTTTACTAACATCACATAGTCATCATCATTATCATCACATCATCTCATCGGGGTGAAGTAACCGCACCTACAGGTGCTCCAACCTCAGAGGACGGTTACATATCCGCCATTGGTAGTAAACAAAAACAGGCATTTCTAGCAGAAAAACCCTAATGACATGTGCTAGGAAAAAAAATGAGACGATGTGAAGTGATATGATTCGAGGCGAAGTGATATGATATAATGCGGAGTGATGCGAGATAATGTGGAACCATACCAGACGTTGCGGAGTGATACGAAACGACGTGGAGGGATAGGAGGAAGTGTGAAGGAAGTTAAGCCCAATCGAATCAATACGAGAGGATGTGGAGCGATACGAGAAAATTTGGAGAAATACGAGCTGATGCGGAGTGATACGAGATAGCGCGAGTTGATTTGAAACGATGTTGAGCGATAAGGACGACGCGAAGTGATAGGCCTACGAGACGCTGCGGAGAGATAGTATGCGCCCTCTTCTCTCGTCCTGTCTACGGTTATCATTCATTTGTCAACCGTCTCTACTCCTGACGACTCGAGCCAAGAGAGGAGTGATGGAGGAGGGGGAAGTCAGTTCGTAACGAGGTGCAGTGCGATATTTTGTTGCTCCGAGAGAGTCAACAAGGTGGGGGTCCCGTGTTCGACGCCAGTTCCCCCTCATTAGCCCCAGCCCGGAGTGAGTGACGGGAATAAGTAGTGCCAACTCAGCTTGTACTGTAGCCAGATCTCGCCTCCCCCTTTCCCTCTCCCACCTTTTTATCGAGCTGTTTGCATTTTATTTCCTTTCTCTAAAACCTCGTATTGGTAGGTGACAGAGATGTAAGGGTGTACTGACGGCTCAGGTTATATTGAGGCTGGACTAAGACTCGCCTCACGTCTGGCTATAAATACCTTGATTGTCATCCTTGTAAATGTTTGTTCAAGTCCCAATGATTTAGTGTTAAATTTACCTACTTCCATTGTTGAATGGTCTAATTGAGGCATCACTCATACAATATAACTGACATTGTATATCCCGAATGGGTAGTAAGATATGGTGCTAAAAAAACTGCCAGTTATGGGGAGAGCTGGGTTTGAATCCTTGTCGGGGTACTGATGGTAGTTTTTACTATCTGGGTTTCTACTTTCTCTCTATGCAAATGTAGATATACTTATCCTATATTCAACCCTCCTCATCACTAACACATTAGCGTCTGTCCCCGAAAGACGTAATTTCAGATTTCGTGCGAAGAATGTTAAATGTTTTGATATAGTTTTATATTGTTCATAATAGGAGGTAGATAGATTTGTGTCCATTGTTTACAGGTTATCGGTACGTACAAAAAGACGCCCCGAAGGACATACAATTCGGGAAGTGTAAATTGACACCAACATTTTGCTCAGATTAACAATGCTCAAGCAATTTGTGTTATTCCAACCAAATTATTGTGCATACGTTATGTTTTAATCCTACCTTGTGGCAGGGAAGAATATGAGTTCAATGAAGAGATTATTTTTGTACATTTTAAATAGAGAATTAGTTTTTTTTAATAGATTAATTTAGTAATTTTTTTTGTATAGACACAAGGACACCTTAACAATTACTTTATATTCCTTACCCTTAAATGTTTGTGGAACGGCGCACTATTGAGAATGCTACAAAGCTGGCCATGACTGGACACTGGAGTAGGAAGGTAAACACTAACTTTGTCTGAGTCTGGCCCCAGAAATTACTGTCATGGAAAATGTCAGTCAGTCTGGGAGCTGTTGGCAGTGAAGTACAAAGGGAAAGTCTAGATCGGCAAGTGCGAGATCCATATCCAAAGTATAAAATCTGAGCTACCTTAGAAATAGCCTGTGAGGATGGTTTCTAGAATTAAATTTTGGCTCAAATTATTGATTTATAAGTGAGTTCCTCTGAATAACGCTCTTTTGGTATTCAGATTTCGTAACAACATAATATTGATTCTGTTTTCAGATTCAGTTTATGTGGAGGCTGCGGGAGTAAGACTGTTGAAGAACTCAATTGTATAAATATCACTTCCCTTTTATTCATCGAAATCGATAGGCTCCATTCTAGAATAGCAAACAACTTCCGCTTCAAGTAGTTTTAGAAATTCCTCAATGAAAGAGTTCGCACCATCTTTCCTCCGACACAGTATTGAGATATTTGCAAATGTAGACACAAAGTAGGGCCGAAACGATTAGACGATTATTAACTTGAAAATTAAATATTCACTATCTAAATAAAATCAAACTACAACCTACACTTTTTGAAAATAATGTCACTCATTTGAGCTCCAGACAAACCTCAGCCCGTTGTCCATCACTTTCCTCAGCATATATAGTCTATCTGTTTCCACCCCACCCTGTATAATCTGGCTTTGAGACGACAGAAAAGGTTTATATTAACTATGTCACTAGATATAAGTTTGTCTGGCACTAGATTAATATCATTTTCCAGCTTATCATTTTTGAGGAGCTGTTCGTCTCCCAGCATCGAAAGTAATTAACTATATTTCAGTCCTTGTGAAAACAAGCTACTAATCAGCTTAGTTGTCACAAACTATGGCCTCTAAAGGTTACACTTGTTCCTTTAGCGACATACTCAATTAATCCGAAATTATTAGTCTTGCTTCTTTGATTGAAGCCACGTTCGCCGAATTCATCTTCATCTTGGGCGTAGACATTTCAACTAAGCGGCAGTTAACTTGAAATGAAAATTATTTCCGGCCTTCCTTTAAAAGACTAGCACTTATAGCCCTAATTTTATTTTAAAAAATAACTAATATAGGTAAAACTACAATAATCAAACTAATAAAGATAAACAAAAATTGAAAATAGGAGAAAAATAGAATGGTAAGCAATATTATTATCTATGAACTGATCATTCCTTAGTAGACAATTTAACAACATCAGAAAAATGCTGAGGAACACCACTATAATCTATTTTATTTGCTATCTTACGAATTTGGATAAAATAAAGGACCACATTCTCCAAAAATATTAAAAAGGAATTTCCATCAAATATATATAAATGATTATTATATAAAATGTTTGCAACAATGATATCCACAACCACAAGACAAAAGGAACGAATGAGCAAGAGATTTTATTAGATGTATATAGATGACTGCGGTTATGCACGTTCATAAGATAAGTGAAATCGATTAAAATACATTGTTACATAAACATAATGAAAAAAGAGTACCTATCACAGTTCACCAAGGAAACAAAAGAAAACATAAGCATCATGGTTTGCCAAAGGGCATAACGGATCACTAAGCTGCATCACCTGAATTTGTTTATATTAATTGTTATTTCTCTCTTAGATAAGCGCTAGTTTTCCCCTTTATTTCAAGCTATGTGATTCAAAAGGACTCCTTTCAAGAAAATCTTTATTTCTGCGTTTGTTTATGGTTTCCCACTCTCCATCCAAGAAAATTGGGGCACACTTACTTTAAATAAAACCTTCCTAATCCCTAAAACCATTAGTGTAATTAGTATTATTATTGGCACCGCGTCTTACTACCCGTTTGGGTTATACGCACTTACGCTAATGTGTAATGGTAGGGGGATTGTGAGATGAAATGAAGGACCTACAGTTTAACGTGGAATCCGAACCACGGTGGAGGCCTGGCATTCCCCACATTCTCAAGATGTCTTGTCAGAGGTGAAGGAAGGGTTTGGTAATCAGATAAATCTTTGCCGGGACCGAGGATTGAACCCCGGCCGCCAGCATAGAAGTCTGACACCTTACCCCTAGACCGCCAGGTCACCATGTAATTAGTACATAACTGTACAACTCAAACAGATATTAAGACGTGGTGCTGAGAAAATATAAATATTGAAGTCTATCAAAGTATTACTATATTGTACATAATATACATAGTATCTTATAAGTACCAATGTTTATCATATAGTAATATTTACATTATATAACCAGGGTATCAATCATACATTCATATTATTAATGTATTTTTTGAGCTTTTTATATATATATCCATGGTATGCAATTATATCCGTAAAATATTGTGATACAAATCCATTGAATATCGTAATTCATAAATAAAGGTTACTGATAGTGTTACTATAGGACCTAGCCATGTAGATAGCCATATAGCACTCAGCAATGAAACCAGATAGAAGCAACAGTTGTTTGGTTTTATGATTAATGATTGAGAATGGTTTAGACATAAAGGGTCACGATCAAACTATTAAAAGGCTAGGCGCTATATTTATTGTTGAATTTCAAAAGTTAATCGTTTGTATCACTCATTTTGGATAGAGTAAAAAAGCAGAAAGCCTTAGCGCTAATGGGTGTATAGATTTTTACACCAACACATGAATAGTTCTAAGAATCAAACACGTACACAGAGGGTGGTGGATTAGGTCTTAAAGGAAAATTGTCATCACAATATGTTAAGTTTATAATTCCATATGTAGCCACTAGATTCTCTGCAATCTACGTGTGTCTTGATGTTTTGAAAATAGCAGTCTGAAATATTTGTTTGCCACATGTGCCATTAGTAAATAAGATTTTTTCAAAAAAAAAATTTTAAATTGATATAGTAGATTTGAATAATTATGACTGCAATTTATGCAGCCAAAATACATATTATTATTATTATTTTATCCACTTCGGGGGCCACGTGGTCTAAGGCGCTACGCTCGTAGTAGACTGGAATGCTGACGACGGGGAGATCGAGGTTCAAATCTCGGTCGGATTTACAGAGAGTGTTTTTTCAAAATGGTGTTTCACTCTCTCTCCACGCAAATGCAGGTACACTTCCTCTAAATATAACATTCATAATCTTAAAACCAGTAGCGTAATTTAGTGCATAGCCCGATCGGGTAGTAAGACAAGGGGCTAAAAATATAATATACAGAGGAAAGGGTGGATATATGGGCCCCCACTTTGTTTTTTCATCATAACTATCACAGACGTTCCTAAATTGATCTAAAAATATCAGAAAACACACTTCGGAATGTTTTCAACATAATGCCAATGGAATTAGAGATCTTTTTTAAAAACATTAATACGGAAAATATTTTTCAAAATATTGTTAAACTTGATCACTAATAGAACTTGTGTTGGCAATATGAACCCCTTAGTTTAGGAACCGAAACTTACTAAAATTAAAAGAGTAACATTTTTATTTAAACATAATTTTGTTATATATTTAAATGTATATTGATATTACAAATTTTAAGTTGAAATTAAAATTTAAGTGTAAGTTAAAAGAACGTGTCTATATTTACTTGCAAAAATCACAAATGTATGCATATGTCTCACATCCAGCACATTCATTGTAAGCCTAGAGTCCACAATTCATGCAATGTACCCATAATTCATCCCTTCTGTCTGCTGAAAAAACGCCTTCAAAGAAAATACAAACAGCATCATCCCTATCAGGACGAGGAACGTCTATTTCAATTCCTAGAGGAGACTCGTCTGAATCAATGTTGAACTCTTCATCCGATTATCAAGCTAGGAAAATTTTCTTTCTTTTTATAGGTTTCTTCGACTTATTTTCCTTTGGTCTTTTTGTTTCACTGGTGGCGGCTCCCCTCCCTTAAAAACTTATGTTTCTTACCTTATTTTTTCCCTTGTTTTCTGCCTTTTTCCACTCAGATTCTTCTAATGCAAGTTTATAGGGGGATGATATTTTTTCATCCTTCATAAACTTTTTCCACTCAGATTCTTCTAATGCAAGTTTATAGGGGGATGATATTTTTGCATCCTTCATAAACTTTGGTCCTTTGTTTGTCATCTTTCTTTTAGGCTGTGGAATTGGCCAAATATATTTTGGTGATACATGATTGTATTTCTTCACTAAGGAAAATCCCGAGGGACCGGCTTCTTCCAAGTTCTTTACACATGGTGTAGCATCTCGATCTGGTTCATTAGATCTGGTGACAGGGGATAGGGAAGTTAACGTCCTGAGGAGATGTATGTAATTGTACCTTTTGTATAAAATTCATGCCCTTGTTTTCTTAAAGGCTCTGTAGATCAAATACTTCCATATCAACTTCTGAAGCAACAAAATCTATGTCGTTGAACATCTGTCGGTTACAAGGATAGATTCCGGTAACCTTGAACCCACTAACGGCTATTTCTCTAGTTTGACAATCCAGATAAGATATCCACTGTCCAAAAGTGGTGCTATGTCGTATGAACATACAGGTCTGGTGTTAGAATGTAGCATACACTGTCTAATGTGCTCGCTGTAATAATGTTTCAATGGGCCCATTAAGGGCCTGTATAATGGTTACATACGGTGAGTCATGTGTGGAGAAAAACTTAAAATTGTTACATGATTTTGGTGGTCAATATCTACAACATTAATGTTCTTAGTGTGGGTGTTATGCCCATCAAGAATCAGTGAGACAGGATCTTCTGCTGTAGGTTTTGTTTTCTTAATAAAGTGGTTAAGCCATTCAATAAAGAGATTGTCTTGGATTCAATCCGATGGGTGGCATTTTCCGTTGGAGCCAGGTGGAGATCCTTTCATCAATGTCTCTGTTATATTTTCTGCGGGAAAATCAACATGGGTGGAACCAAAATACCTCCTGTGCTCATGCAGCATACAACGGTAACTAATGACCCCCTTTCAGCAGCGGTTAAGGGTCCGACCTGCCATTCTCCTCTGAGGCCAACGACTCGCGGGACTTTACTCTGAACAACAGATATGCCAGTTACATCAACATTGAATATTCTGTCTTGTGGATATTTATGTTTTTGTAACTCAACTTTGAGTACATAAAAAAAACATTTACTGCTTCCTTATTAGACCCATTAGCACGAGTAAAAGGATGGATCTGATGATTTCAAGATTGACAATTTATCTTTGTGGTGGGCCATAAAATGATCAAACCAGGCTCGGCCAGCTACCTCCCCACCAGAAAATGGATGCCAAATGTCATTATTTTTCACACAACGGGTAAGCTAGACGCCGCACATTTTGTCTCGTAAGACCATGAAACTTTTACTCCATGACCAGTAAATAATTGACAAGCTCTTCCTCCATTTTGGGTGACATAATTGGCTTTTGCCCCAATTTCCTATTAACTGCTTCTTCAATCGGCAAATCAAGACTAGAGAGTCTTTACAAAGTGGAATGAGGCACAGAAATTATTATCAAAGGTTTTTTTAACCCCATTGTATTATCTTTCAACGCCTGTATTGCATTAATCATATATTGTTTATTCCATAACTTTCGTTTTGTCGATTTCTTTTGACGTACAAGGAGTTTGTGAGGCATGTGTAAAATAATAATATTAAATAATGTCACGTTGAAAAGTTGTGACTGCAATATGAGCCCGTTTCTTATGAGAATCAAATTACCAGCATCGTAAGGGCCTATAATACCATCCTCGCCATCTTGGTAAACACGATTTTTTTGCACACTTATTCGTAGCCATAATTTAAAATGTTAATACTGGAATTTCACCCTTAGAACTTAGCCTATAGCTACTAAGCTACAATAATAATTAACATGCATAAAAGAGTAAATGCACTAATAAATGTCAAACACATGCCTTCCAAAGTATCTTCAGGAGTGAAAAGAAAACCCCACAAATCACTCGCCATTAGAGGAACTACGTCATTGCGTTCTGCAGGTACTTCTAGTTATTATTTCTAATAGTTAAATTGTGTCCCGCTAAAATTCATGACATGCTTACTTAGAAAACGAAGGGGCCCATATTAATAACGAGGCTCATATATCCACTCTCTTCTCTCTCTCTCTCTCTCTCTCTCTCTCTATATATATACATATGTATATATACATATATATATATATACTATTTTAATTGCATCAGTTTGTGGAGGCTCTAATTCGTTGAGATCCTGAGGTGTTTGCCCCTGTCGCCCTACCTAAAACACTGGCATGCTCCCCCATTTCTGAAGAATTTCCGAAGCTCTTGAGTACTCATATGAGTATAAAAGTTAACATTTTCACTCGACAGACCGTTCATCAAGTAGCGCTGCACCATCAGTATCACCCTTGAAGACCAGCCAAGTGGCGATGTCGCTCTGGTTTGGCTTCGGTTAAAAGGGAGGCTTTCTACGACACACGGATAAATATTCAAAACTATCCTCCCCCTGCCTCTTCTTTCCTCCTCTGCCGTCCCACGCCATTAACTCCGAGAGGTCAGTTTCACTTGCGTTATGTCACACACGTAAAATAAGACAAGATAGATAGAACCACGGCGCAATGTTTCATACTTTACTGGAGCATAGCTTGCGTGTCATGATGCATCATTAAATATTGTTTTTTTGCTAGTGGGACCCGTCATACGTTACCATATAAATCATGCATGAATAAAACAAACATATGTACAAATATTAGAAAGTTAAAGAAAGGAATATTTTCTCACTTAACGACTTTGTGAAATGTGTGTCTCATTTAAGAGCGTGCCCCACATACCTATCAACTCTGTGATACACTCGGCTTGAAATTTTAAATTTTCACGAACACTATCACACGTGGCTCATATCTGAATTACCATTAATGGAGATAACGAGTTAATAGAGGTTCCTAATACTGAACATTGTTGAAATATTAAATTATATTTTGATAAAAACTGAATTGAAAAAGCCATTTTCGACCATTTTATAATAGCTTCAAGATAAGCACTGTGCACAAATCTTCATTCTGTAATTATAAGGACATACTGTTATTATTAACAAGAAACTTTGTCGCTTTGTCCTCCCAAAGTCACCGTGGAAAATTTCTAGTAATCATTCAAATACGAATGCACTGCACACATTTATGGCATATTGTAGGTTTTTATTTTTCCCTTTAACCTCTATACCTCGCGTAAGCCGAGGGCTGAGCTGGGCCTGCTTATCTGAGCATTGAAATAAGTTGCAGGCGTACAAAAATCTCAAGTTATTTAAAAATAAGTATCTTATTTTAAAATGTGATTCACACAAAAATAGAGGTGAAAAATATTAACATGGCCCTATAAAAAAAACCTCCATGATGTGAGCCCGCAAGCAAGTTATACCGACCGAGTGGCCACAACCATTATTGATGATAGTACCAACATTTGCGGATAGAGGGTGTCATTTGGTCAGCACAGTGAACCCTACAGCCATTAATCTCAGTTTTCTATACTAGGGATGCTACTTTTGTATTACAGTAATCCTCATTTTCCCTCACGTGGAACCCGTTCCAAACCCACCACTTCATAAAACAATTCTGGAAGTGCCGGGGATTGAACTTGGGTTCTCTGGATCTGTTTCCAGGAACTCTGGCCACTAGTCCACACAGGTGAACTCACCATGTCTCTATGGATTAAAAAAATATTTTTGATGTTTTAAAAATATGTAAAAATTAGATCAATGGCGTTTGCGTGAACTGGCGTGGTATAGAGATCAAAAGTAAATGTTTAGAAACATAGATACATTTTTTACAAATAAACACAGTCAATTTTTAATGCATTCACAACATAAAATGTCATGATAATTGAAGATTGTGTAGGTGGTTTTTAAAGCTGAGATTTCTTTACTGTCTACGCGCTAATTAATTTAAAAATAATAGCGTATCAAATCATTGCTTAGAGCTATTGTAACATTTAAATATAGACTATATAAATGAAGAATATTAAACGTAATTTAAACTATTAATAAGAGTGAACCCAAATCTGTGGGTACACTTACCAAACGTCAAGCTAATCTATTCTTGTTGTCTGGTGGCGGGGATGTCGGAGTTAGAATCCCAGTCGGGTGAGATTTGAGTAGTTTTTCACAAATTATTAACCCCGTTCCCTCCACGAAAATGCGACATTGACTCTTATTCTACCTTACGGACCCTCACCACATTAGTGTAATTAAATGCAATCAGTCCAAACAAGTAGAAAGTGGCAAAACAAAATCATTATTTGAAATATTATAGTAGCCTACCCACTTCAGTGGCTAAATGGTCTAAGGCATCACTCTCGCAGTAGACTAGACTGCTGATGACGGGGAGATGAGGTTAGTCTCTCGGTCGGGTGTACTAAGGTTGGCTTAAAAAAATATTTTCCACTTTTCCTCCACGAAAATGCGGGTACACTTCTTCCAAATATAATATTCTTAATACTTGAAACCGTTAGTACATAACCGTATAAGCCTTATTTATATTTGACTATATTTTATTAAATCCAATTTAGATTTTCAAATTAATGAGAATTTAACTACAAACATAAACTTCACGCAACAAACAAAACCAAATCCGATCCGTTTTGATGTCAAACTCTTGCTAACAACATCAGAGAAGAACAAAACTTTTCTTCAAGTCATCTTCTTTTTCCATCCAACAAGAAAAACAAACAAAAAAAAATATTCTCATGGTTTACTTCTTTCCGTGAGATAAAAAGAAAAGAAAAAAAAAAGTATATCTAGGCTGATCAAAAAGAATATCCGAGGCAAGCAAAGCTAAGTATCTGCCATAAAGCGGGTGCAGAAAAGACATCTGTCGATTCGAGGTGGTTTTTGTGTCTCAAAGAGAAGTGTGTGTAAGGACTTGTCTTGAAGAGGCTCTAATAGTCCAGCGAAATAGGATACGGACTTGGGAAACTCTGGCTGCAGATGACGGCGAAAGGTGCATGGTCCTGAAGAAAGGGAGAGAGGGATAAGAGAGACAAAAGAGCGGAGATATTTCAGATGGCCTTCAGGGACAACAAGAGCATATGTACATTACATCCTACTTCCGTCTCCCGTGATATTGATGATTTGGGATTATTCTACTACGACAGGTTTTATTACTAGTTTTGATAGACATTTCAACACTCGCACAGGTGGCTACGAGATTTAATAATAATAATAATAATAATATTTAGCACCGCGTCTTACTACCCGTTCGGGTTATACGCTTTAAGTACTAATTACGTTAATGGATTAGGAATTGGGAAGGTTGAATTAGAAGAAATGAACCCGCATTTGCGTGGAGGGAGAGTGGAAAACCATTTAGGAAAAACCACCCCCAGTTCACCCGACCGAGATTCGAACCTCGATCTCCCGGTCCTCAGAAGTCGAGCTCAACACGACAAGCGCGTTAGCCAACTACGCCACCGAGCCGGGTGTTACGAGATTTAAGTCGTTTGTATTGTAATATATGAATTTGGCGATAGTGATAAGGTAATCTACAGGTGATTTTCCAAATTGGCATCATAACTCCAGTTACACACCCCTTTCAGCTAATGCAGGTGCCCTTCTAATAAATAATCGGTTGTTACCTTTTTGATCAAGCCACTAATAAACTAGTTTTTTAAGGTAATTATTATTTATGTATTTATCCGTACTGCATCTTACTACTTGTTGGGGCTATATGATTACATACAGCTTAAGATAAAGTGTTAAAGTGTTTCGGATGAGAAAGGTTGAATTTAGAGTACATATACCCACATTTTCGCTGGGGGAGTGTGTCAAATTATTTTGGAAAAACTACCCTCAGTACACCCGACTGGATTTCGAACCTCGATCTCCCAGTCATCGGCAGCCCAACCTATGACAAGATTTGCAACGTCCGAGATATCTTTATTCGTACCTTTAAACATAAATGAAGTTTTAAAGCTGTAATTACTTCACTTATAATTTTTTTTTCTTGCGTTTAACGTCGGCTTAGTGCGATTAGTGCCTGCGACTGAACCTATAGAGATCTCCGAATAACGTTAAACATGTTGAAATCTGACCTCACAGTTATTTGGAACAATAAAGTCTCCCAGAAGGGGGGGTTGAGCGATGTTTAAAGGATTAACTCTTTGACGATCTTTCCCACAATGCGAGGCCTACAATGGATGTCCCTCAAGTGGGAGATGAATGATAGAAGCGCTGTCATGTCATTGTGAGTCATTGGTAAACACATCACAATTCATTGTCGTCACGGTATTTATCCAACATGGATAAAACTATGAAAGATTATTATTATTATTATTATTATTATTATTAGCACCGCTTCTTACTACCCATTCGGGTTATACGCACTTATGCTAATGTGTAATGGTAGGGTGATTGTGAGATGAAATGGAGGACATACAGTTTAACGTGGAATCCGAACCACGGTGGAGACCTGGCATTCCTCACATTCACAAGATGTATTGTCAGAGGTGAAGGAAGGGTTTGGTAATCAGATAAATCTTTGCCGGGACCGAGGATTGAACCCCGGCCGCCAGTATAGAAGTCTGACACCTTACCCCTAGACCGCCAGGTCACCGAAAACTATGAAAGAAATCACTTGTTTAGGTTGGTATGATTATGTCAGAAAAATATAGGATATATATGTATATATAAAAAGGTCACTTACGCCGGTCTTCCATTCGACCTTATCTCAACTCGTGAACTAGAATCCATAAGNCCACTCTTTCCTCTCTTCCTTGTTTTTCTGTTGTTTTTATTATTCTCGTCATATCTTATTTTATTCGTAACTTTTCCTTCTTCTTTTCAAAGGTCGGGTAGTTTCTTCTTCTCGTTTACCTAGTTTTCGTCTCGTTCCGAAAGGTACCATATCTCTGAGGAGTCACGGTCAGAATACCAATTTAAGTTTCATAAGGATCGAGTGTCCCCCCCTCCCCCCCTCCCCCAGACCCCATCAACCATCCTTGCTCCTTCGTGTTGGGAGTAAGTTGTAGGAGTGCGGCTTCCGAGCTAATGGGTTGTGAGATCGAATCTCTTGATGCGGCAGGTCAACTTTGTGGAACAATACAGGGATGTTTGATGGATTGGAGGATATGTGGCTGTGAATATATCAATAAAAGTAGGTGAAGTATGGGATTTTGATGAAAAGAAAGTAGAAAATGTAAAATAAAAAAAGTTATAGTCTTGGTGCAATCTATATTTTGAAGTTTTCTCAAAACGTCCCCGTTGAGTGAATGGTTAAGTTGGGATGGAAGGGGACATGAGAAAATGTTTTTTTTTTTTGCAAATGTTATTGCAAAACATTTTGTTGGCCTAAATAAATAAAATATTGCTCCAGTACAAACAGAGAATTAAATTATATCCCCAAAGTGATATCAACAGTTCCTGAATATCTATCATGTGCATAGCGGAATTATCTAACAAATTTTTTAAATGAAGAGAAAAAGTTTTCATTAAATTACAGAACACCAATTAAATCCTATGATTATACTGGAGCCAAATTTTATTTATTTTGACCAATAAAATGTTTTGCCATAAAAGGTGCAAAAACATGGACCTTTTCTAGCGTCCCCTTCCATCCCACCTTATGCAGTCTCGTTAGAAACTTAGGTGAAAGTGTTTTGGTATCTGGTGGTGCATAGAAATATCTAATATCTGCATATTTTTGTGACCCGCATCGGTGGGAACGTGGTCCAAGAGTCGGTCTCATCTAGTCTAGTTTGTGGGCTACAGGAAGTTCAAGGGACAAATTCACACCACATGAACTGATGGTGTTTTTACCCCAAACTATTTACCGCAGATTTACTGATTACTGATTTATGTCAGGTGTCACTTTTGATTTACTAGTTTATTTACCTAAGTGGTGAGTGAGTAAAATTGATAAAATCTTCAGACATCTGCTGGTTCACTATTAGTCTTTTAGTTTAGAATACATACAAAGTAGATTAGGTCTGACACCTTAGCTGATTCGGCAATGTGTCTGTATACTGAGATAATGGTCCCGAATTTGATTCCCGGCAAGGCAAAACAAAATTATCATAGATGAAATGTGAGTTACCCATTTCATAGTGATGAATTAATGATTGAGGGCTGGGAACTGTGTTTGTTTTAGATCTAAGTTAGTTTAAAATAATTTTAGACTCACGTTAAACACCTCAAATTAAATAAATCAGATCCTTATACATAAATTAATAAAAATGATTATCTAATATGTCCTTTCCTTCTCGAGTACAAATGAATAATACGCTAAATAAATAACGCGAAATAGCTTATGAAATAATATAAGCCACGGCTAAGATAAAGTGCCATCTATTTTATTTGGACCGCGCGTGTGAGCGTATCCCTGTCAAGGGGGAAACGCCCCGCCCGAATTTTGAAATGCAGTGAGCGGCGTGCAGCTATACAGATCTTCGTCCCACGTGACGGAGAGGCTATATATCACCTGGTGGACGCATGACAATATTACGGGCGGCTCTGGTCACTTTACACGAGGCATTCATCACGGACACGGAGCCAATTTCAAACAGGGAATCGCAAGTCGAATAGGGCTCGGCGGAGGAGACAATATCTGCGTGTTGTAGAGAGAGGGGGCGGAGAAATAAAGGAGAAATGAGGTAGTCGATACATTAACTTATCTTTAATCATAAATTATTTGTTTTTATCTCCCTATAGATTATTAAACTTCTGGGGTATCCACATATTCACGCTGATGGAAAAGAGATGATGTCATAAATATTAGTAACGGTAACGATATTTTCATGGAAGGAAAATGGCATAACATCTAAAAAAAATCACTCTCGCTATACCTTTCACTATTTGAATCCCAAAAGAGTGAAATCAAAGTAAATGAGCCTGACATTTAGACAACGTGCCCAACGATGCGGGTTTCAAAAAACTCTTCCAATAAAGTTTTCCAGCGGTAATAAAACATGAGCTCCATATTATGATGATTCAGTTATGGATGTCCATCTTGGTACTTTTTCAAGACTGTTAATGAGTGGAAGTTTAAACTACGCAGAGGTTCTCAATTTTTAAAACCATACGCCTTCTTTTATTTTATTAATTTACGGCCACAATCTTTCTTTTTACAAAAATATGAGAACAATTAAAAATGTACTAAGTTAGCTTTATTGGTACAACAGTGGCGGTTCGTAGCTAAAATTAGTGGGGATGCTGATCCAGAAAAATGTTAGACTTTGTTTTAAAATTATGTAATAGGAAAAAAACATGTATTAAAAGAAAATTTATTCAGGAACTTGATAAAATCTTAACAAAAAACCAAACATTTTTTACTTGCTTTAACTTAAATTGTTAAAGTTCAAGCTTGATCTATTTATTTAAAAATGAAATCCATTCTTCTTGTTTTAATTTGCGCAAAAAGTTCAGTAATTTTCTCCTTAATATCTGGATGACAAATGAGGACTTTTGTTTCATTGAAAGTAC
This sequence comes from Timema douglasi, assembly GCA_901482245.1. NCBI lineage: Eukaryota > Metazoa > Arthropoda > Insecta > Phasmatodea > Timematidae > Timema > Timema douglasi. The sequence goes on along the minus strand of CABEEJ010005848.1, from coordinate 20,316 downwards.
TGCAAGCGCATTTAATCTTTCTGTTAAATAAAATAACAAAAAAAATGAACCAAATAGAATAACTGGAAGCAGAATAATAATATAATTCTACACTGTTCTACACTTAATCACATTCAAGAATATGGTACATGGTTTTTAAGCAAAACACACGCTGAGTAAAAAAAACCTCCCATCCACCATCGCGACAGAGCCGACACTGCAAGAGCAACAGTGCTCTCTCTACCTGGCAGTACCACCTTCCTCCCCATCCCCTACCCCTCCTATGTGAGCATGCGCACAACAGTCAAGCTCCACGTCGCTGACACTTTGAAGCACACAGTTCCATACAAAGATTTTTGTATCTCTTTCATGAACTGGGGGATAGCTATTGAACTACTGACATTAAGCTTAAGGAATAGATATTGTACTACAAAAATAAAGAAAGAATTAAAGAAAAACGGGCTAATTATATTAAATGTTATCGATAATATCAAGTGGAAATAGGGGGTGCTGCAGTTCCGCAGTACCTATGCACGAGCCGCCGCTGAACGTCAAAATAATTTGTTCCTACTTTGAGTAATTTTTCGAGAAGTAATAACGACTGAGGTCTTGAGTTAATGTAACGACCCCTTAAGACATATTTTGAATGTTCGGAATGATTCGAATCGGGTGAGGTTATCGAAATCTACACACACTGCTGAACTACTAGTCCCAGATCCAAGTATTAGGGACGTTAAAGAAACTTATAGGAAGTTAAAGAACCATAAATCTCCAAGTATATATTCAATTCCAGTTTAGTTAATAAATGGACATGGAGAAAATTTATAGTCATTCATAGATTGTTATGTTCCATGTGATACAATGAGGTATTAGAACAAGAATTGAAGGAAGGTATTTTAGTAACCATTTTCTCAAAGCGGGATGAAGCAGATTGTAGTGACTAGAAAGGTATCTCACTACTACCTATTTGCTATGAAATTTTATCTAACATAATTTTAATGAGATTTTATTATTATTATTATTATTATTATTAGCACCGCGTCTTACTACCCGTTCGGGTTATACGCACTTACGCTAATGTGTAATGTAATCTGTGCCGGGACCGAGGATCGAACCCCGGCCGCCAGCATAGAAGTCTGACACCTTACCCCTAGACCGCCAGGTCACCTTAATGAGATTTGACGCCATGCGTGGAGGAAATAGGTGGTGATTTACAATGTGGATTTCGATAAAGAAAAAATAGCTCAACAACGGTTCAGATTTTTACTATTTTGCAAATATTAGAAAACAATTTGGAATACAACGTGACGGTTCAGCAATTATATTAATTATAAATTTTAAAAAGGCCTATGATCGAGATAAAAGAAGTAGATTATATGAAATGTTAGTTAAGTTTGGAATACCTCAAAAACCTGTCAAGTTAATCGAGGTTTGTTTGACTGATACACGTGGCAGAGTACGGGTTGAATGTCTGTTATCAGATAATTTTTTAAACCATAATGGGTTGAATCAAGGAGATGCGCTTTCCAAATTACTTTTTAATCTAGCCTTAGAGTATGCTACTAGGGTAATGTATGAGAGTTGGGGTGGGCTGACATCAAACGGTACAATTCAGCTTTTAGAATAAACAGATAATTTATCTTTGTTGTGCAATAGTAAGGAAGTTGTTGATATAAATGTAGAATTGTTATTAGAGGCTAGTAAGAAAATAGGTTTAGAAGTGAATGCTGAAACGACTGATCACATCAGAAACATGAATTGGGGACGAAAATTTAGAGATTACTGCAAACAACTTATCGATCATTTGACAGAGTTAATAAGTTAAAATAATTAGGAGCAATTTTAACTAGCAAAATCGATATTAGACTGGAAATCAGGAAAAGAATACAGTCAGGAAATGCATGATACTACTGGCTCATTGAGTTGTTAACACCTTTCCTGCTGTCCAAGAATTGTAAAACTCAGACTTTACAAAACATTAATTTTACCGGTTGTTCTCCATGGGTGGTCTCTCACCCTAAATGACGAAAACATATTATGGTAATCGAAAACAAGGTTATATTTGGTTATATTTGGTCCAAATATGGATGAGGCTACTGGGAGAGTGGAGGATATTACATAATGATGAGTTACACACCTTGTAATGATCACAAGACATTGCTAGTATAGTCAAGTCTCGTAGATCACGGTGGACAGTGAGACTATTGGTAAGACCTAGACGAAGGTGGGAGGATAGCTTTACAATAGACCTAAAAGGAATAGGGTGTAATAAGGTGGGCTAGAAAAAACTTGCTCAAAACAGGGATGGGTGGCGTACTTTTGTAAGTACGCCAATGAACTTTAGAGTTTTTAAAGCGATACAGTGTTATAGAGTAGATAAGTAAGTAAATCAAAAGGAGCGTACTGAAACATAGCTAATAGTCTAAATTTAATTACTAATTACCATAAAAGTATTATGTGTGTAGGCTAGTAAATTTGATAGTGCTTATTCTTTGCAGAAGTGCTCCTCGGATTTGGACGTGTTCTCTGTTTTATTTCCTAAAAGCTGCGAATGATGAATCTTCCAGAAACTGTGAGTTTAGATCACATCTATTTCTATGTGTTTGTTTTTGAATTAATCGTTCGATAGGATGCTCATGTAAAATCAACTTTATGCGCTGTGCACTATTCATTACGTATATGAACGCCATCATTAAAAATATAATGCTTTTCAAATTCCTGCCCACTATATAATATGTACAGTACTATTCGCTATTACTTATGCACTATTCATCAAGTTAAACATTTTATTCAACGATCTTGTAGTTTTGTTAGTGAGTGGAAACCAATTGATCTTACTTATGAGTGATATACATAGTATATTTTTTATAGATATATTTAATTATATTATATTTTTCATGTGAATATGTAGGCCTCTATGTGTATTGTATGTATAACATATAAATATATATTTTATTATTATGGCTATGTATAAATTTGTTGCAAGAGCTCATCTCTTTTTCTCTCAAGGCTAGTCAAGAATTGACCTTCCTTACGACTCGGGGAAATAGTCAACCAGTCAACCACTCTGTCACAAGGACCTGGCAAGTCACATCTCCCTAAGTGTGTTTAGGGTCGGCGGTAACAAATGAGGCGGGCGGCGGAGATTAAGACGGTTTCGTTAACGTTGTAGTCATGATAAGAGTCCAGCTCCTGTCAGCCAGGTAGCCCCGCCCTTCGTCAACAAAAGACTAGGTATGTAAAGTGCGGATATATCCCAGATATCATATCTCTCTGAGCTGTCCCGGACACAACCCCTTTATCAGGAATAAACCTCGCCGACAACGAGTGACCGGTACTGAGTGCAAGACCGGATCATCTACACGTTATGTCACAGTCAACCTTAGTGGCCTTTACTTTGTGCAGCCCACAGACTTTTAAATGAACCGAAATACAAATATAAACGTAGTGGAATTTGACAAAACATGGACAAATTTGGCATATGATGCCAAATTTGTAGGCTTCTTTTGACAGGGACCGATTCCTGAATGTTGTTGAATTTACACGGCAATTACGTACCATGTTTCGGCAGCACGTATGTAATATGTATGTTGACAGATGTTTCCTTACATGAAAAGTTAAACCAGGAATTATCGGCAAAAGGACACACATTTGTAGACAATTATGAAAGTGACTTCGGCACAAGGTTTAAGCCTGGCAGTCATAATTTAAAAAAAAACTTTTAGGTACAGTACTACCCTTAGCCCTATTCTAATATTTTCAGTTACCATATTCAAATTTTGAGATTTTAAGATTAATTTGATTATATGTTATGGTTTATTTACGTGATTGCCAAATTTCAATTAAACCATATTGAAAAAGTTTATTTTTTATTTTTATAGCCTCCCATTCTCCACTTGTTTTTCTAAGTCCCAAATAAAAATATTTTATTTTCACTCCTTAATATTTAATTGGATTGGTACTCCTATCTGCCCACCAAATTTTAGTTTTCTGCCCCACTCTGAAATAGTTATTTACTATTAGTTTTTGAAAATTTAACCCCTCCCCTATTTTTTCCAATTTTACTTTAGAAATTTCAAATTTTAAGATTTATTTGGATATCTGAAGTTGTCTTTCTACTCGGTTGCCAAATTTTAACTTTTCTACTTCATCCAAAATGTGTTTATAATTATAGGCCCTCCAATTCTTGGAACCCCTTTTTGAAATTTCTCAATTTTAGATTTTTCTCGCAATATAGGGCAGTCCCGCTAGCTTCCTACCAAGCAAACTTTAAAGTTTCCAGGACCAGGGGTTGGGGAAATACGGTATTGAGTGAGTCAATGAATGGGTTTCACCTTAAAGATGGATGTTGTAATTTATCATTTATCAATTTAAGTGTTACCAGGATAATTAAATTATTTTGGGAACATTTCATTTATGATGATGCATCACAATTTTTTTTTTCTAGTGGAGCAATGAAATTTACATTTTAGTTTTTCAACCCTCTACATTCTACCGTGCTCATTCTTACCCATTTATCTTAATTGATTATTGTTAGTCCGAACTGGCAGTAAGACGTGCTGTAATAAAACGATGAACATCATAATATCATGTATGAATTATGTTAGTGGATAGGAAATATCCTGATCTAAAATAATAATGTCAATCAAACGTGTTCCTTACTCCCTGTATTTGTTTTTGACCAAATATATCTGAATGCAAGGTGACCTGGTGGTCTAGGGGTAAGGTGTCAGACTTCGTTGCTGGAGGTCCGGGTTTCAGTCCTCGGTCCCGGTATACATTTATCTGATTACCAAACCCCTCCTTCACCTCTGACAAGACCTCTTGTGAATGTGGGGAATGCCAGGCCTCCACCGTGGTTCGGATTCCACGTTAAACTGTAGGTGCTCCATTTAATCTCGCAATCACCCTACCATTACACATTAGCTAAGTGCGTATAACCCGAACTGGTTGTAAGACGCGGTGCTAATAATAATAATAGTAATAATAATCTTAATTCAAGTTTAGCTGATTCTTCTTTTGGCTTGGCTTCACAGGTTTCCATAAACTTATTTTAATATTCTGTTCACTTACATAGAATGACTTGTAGAACATCATTTGCTTTTGCTAGCTCTTCATCACTGTCTTCTAGCTCGCGAATTGACTGATGACCACATCCTGACTTCAAGAACTTCTCTACACTTTTTTACCAGGAATATTTGAGGAATAATACACTAATGTAAGTTCATCTAGTTTTTTTTAGTAATATACTATATCAGGAAAACAATACTTTTTAAAGTTTAATATATAAAAAGCTAGAAGTTCAGTAAATTTTAGTTTTGAATATTATATCTTCCTGTAATAATAATTAAAGATGGAAAACAACATAATCATTATATATTTATGTTGTTTTCATTATTAAAATTAAGCAACAAAACATCTAAATTACAAGTTTATTAATATTTGAAATATATGTTATGAAATTAGAAGCGACTAAGTTAAAACATTTTAAAATATTTTACTTTGACCAGATTTAATTTTTAAAAGTATTTTAACATTTTTTGTTTGTTTTAGGTCAAATTTAATTGAATTTTTTAATAATAATATTTTATTATATTCTAGGACAGGCACAACATCCAGTCCCCAGCCATTAATTCATCACTATGAAAGGGTAAAAACACATTTCACTAATGATAATTTATTCAGACATGCCACAAATTGAACCCGGGGCACTTAGCTCAATAGACGAACACCCTATAGAATAATCAAAGGTTTCAGATAATATATATTTCATAAAGTTGAAAATTCTTAGTAACGGAAATAAATTAGGTTAATATTAACCTAGTCTAATTACGTTACAGTATTAGGATTTTTCCTTTGTTATGGAATGTTTTGAACAAGTTTATAATACATATTTTAATAATCTTTTTGAAATGTAGTGAATGTATGCATTTTCATTTTGTTATCATAAAGGGAGTGTTTATCTCCATGTTTTGATTCTAGAGGAAGATTAACCCAGTCATGTTTGACCAATAAAATGAAATTATTTCATTCCTTCTCTTGAGATGTCAAAGTTCACTACCAAGATAGCTCTAAACTCTAACTCATATAACATGATAGATCTATGACATATCCGGTTTTTCCTCGACGATCACTCTTATAAAACTCACGTTCATGCAGTAGCTTCCGTTTTTAGTCAGACAAACGAAGAGGAACACTATAAGAACCGAAGCACGTAGCCAGGGTTTACCTAAACTTACAGGAATGTTTTGTTCCTTCATAGTCGCGTTACGTGCTCGCTATCTGCGAGCATATGTTACTCAAGCCAGAGCGCGCTAGACAGCCAACATATGTAGCCTGCACACTTGTTCGGGCCTTACAAGTGACGTCGTCTGAGCATACTTACATCACTGTTGTATCGTGGGATCATGGGACTATTAGCACCCGAGCCTGTGAACACGAGGACAAAGAGGTTGGTGTCATCTTCTATGATCTGCTGGCGACAGAAAGGTCGGGGGCTTGAATCCCGGCTGTGTGTACTGATATTATTTTTTTCTAAATGACTACCCCCTCCCCCCTCTCTCTCCCTTCACACAGATACCATTTTTTACTAAACGTAACCTAATTTGTAGAATGTTTTTACAAAATGGAATGAGAGTAAAATAAAACTTTGCAATACCAAATTAATTTTGGTGATTTTGTTTTCCACTTGTTTTCAATTAAGTAGACCAATGAATTTTTATCGTTTCATTAATTTACCGGAATTCTATTTTAAGATGAAAATGAAACATTATTATTATTATTATTATTACTTCTATATTTGTACGTAGGCAGCCACGCTAACCACTTGAGTCATGTTGACGAGCTCTAAAAATATTAACTACTATTTTAATATACCAAGATGAAAGTTCGTTTGCGTTAGACTAACTCTCCATTCCGAAAATAAGGTTGCACTTCCTATAAATCCTACTTTCCTCATCCCTACTCCATTAGTGTAAATATTGGGATATTCAAGATGACTGTAGTAAGACGTGGAGCACTTAAAAAACGATGTAATGAATATTGTTTTTTCTTGTTTGAAACCAACAGCGTTTGAGCTCTAAGTCTCCGCTAGGGTGAGTATAATAATTACTTGGTATTTCCAAGGTGCCCCCATTGCAAGGAAAATATTGAACACCTAAACTAAACTATATTTACAGGACTTGTTATTTTTATTTACCTTAAAATTAAATTAAATAATCTATTATTTATCGATGAATTGTTTTCTCCCAGAATTCCAAATATGAAATATATTTAAACAAAATAATCAGCTGCTACATACATTTCACCAAATTGATAACCAGGAGCACCAAATGATAAAAATAGAGATTCAATCAGGCCTATTGATTGAAAGTGCTTTATTTTTTTTAACGATATAACAAGATAATCATAGATTAAAAACGTCATCACGTTCAGATACACAACATTGAATTGGAGCTATCGTTTGTAATTTGCTAAAATTAACTTTTACAATCAGAAACAAATATTGATGAAGTTCCTCTCTGAAAGAATTGCAGGCCTTTTTATTATATACAGATAGCTGTGAGGTCTAAGGGGTACTAATCACATAGTTGCTCTCATACACCGGAAGGTTGGTATTTGGAATCTCAGCTATATGAACTGGGTATGTACTTGTAATGTCATTTATTTTTGTTGCTTTCTTATCCTTTCTACGTTAGTGCAAATTCACTTGCTCTAATCATTCTTCCTCATCTTTATATCATAGATAAACTCATTAATAGCTATGGTGTTTAGAATTATAGTTAGAAATAATAACCATTGTTATCATAGCTTAGATGATTACAAAAAAACAAATAAAATAATATATTTTTTCTGAGATAGACAAATCAATAAAATTCTAATCGATTGAACTTCAAATTGATGTCAAAAAAGTAAATAAATGTTCCTTATACCGTTGTCCGTCTGTATGTATCGTACATTAACTCTTTACAGGACACAAGTAATTGACTACAATCCTTTTGAACTTTCTTCATCTATTATCAGAATAGAGACGTATTGAAACACAGTTCATAAATTCAAAAACACGTTTTAAAATTATTTATTTGTATTTTATTTGAAAAACATTATTTAGGGTTATTGTGTACAACCAATCATTTCAAGATATGAATTTTACTTTCTCGCACTCCCCTCGGTTAGAGAAAATATTGTAATCGTTAACAAATTCAATTCGAGATTTTGATCAATTTAGAAGTTTTTTGACCCCCCCGAACCCGAAAAAGTATTTTCTTTTTTACAATCTTGTCAGCCTGTCTGTTACTTAGATTAGAGTCGAAACAATTTAACCGATCATGCTAAAACTTGGTAGCTAGTGTTTACATTATGTTCACCAGAGGAGTTTTCGGTACTATCTATCCAACCCTAAAATTAATGGTACCGTACTTAAGGATGAAATGAGAGAGAAAAAAAAAAGACGTTCTCAAAATTGTCTCTAATTATTTAGATTAAAATTACAAACAAAATGGCAATTCGAAATTTTCCATAAAATTGGGGGTAATTATACAAGCGCTATTTTCCAATTTCCATCATATTTCCTCAGCTATTTGAGATACGAAATAACCTATGATTGAAAGATTGAAGTATTTAAAAAAATAAAATAGCTCTTATTTTCTAAATATATATTATTATAAAGCCAATAATTTCTGAGATATTGGCAAACGAAGCATGATTCTAAACTCTTTGTAGTCTAGAAACCTTAATGGGACAAAACTCCTTTGTTGATGAATGTATGTCCTCAGACGTCACCCTTTGGTGCTAGAGGACGCTGCTGGGCGGCGCGGCGCGTCAAATGGATAATTTGTTCCTTCATTATTCGTAAAGTGGACCTCGTTCGTGTAACATGGAACATTTCACGGATTCTGAGATGGCTGACATGCATTTAGCAGATATACCACCAAATTGACATTTTATTATTATTATTATTACTTACTATTAGCACAACGTCTTACCACCCATCCGGGCTATACGAACTTACGCTAATGTGTAATGGTAGGGTGATTGTGAGATGTAAATGGAGGACCTACAGTTTAACGTGGAATCCGAACCACGGTGGAGGCATGGCATTCCACACATTCACAAGATGTCTTGTCAGAGGGGAAGGAAGGGTTTGAGATAAATCTGTGCCGAGACCGAGGATTGAACCCCGGCCACCAGCACAGAAGTCCGACATCTTACGCCTAGACCAACAGGTTACCGTAACAATATATTCCCATATAGAAAACGCTAGTTAGTGTTTACATTTTATATCAAAGATTTTTGAATAGATATTAGTTTATAAAAAAAATAGCAACAAAAATAAAAGCTCATATCAAATTAACTATTAATAACATTTTAAAATCAAAGTATCACATTAAAAGATCTCTCTTTCTCTCTCTCTCTCTCTCTATATATATATATATATAGGAACAGGAAAATTTGATGCAAGATCTGGGTTGTAGTGGGGATGATCGCCCGGAGTTGTCATTTGGTAAATGTTGATAATATGATCGTCTGGAGCTCTTATTTGGTAAATGTTGATAAGATGATCGTCTGGAGCTCTTATTTGGTAAATGTTGATAAGATGATCGTCTGGAGCTCTTATTTGGTAAATATTGATAAGATGATCGTCTGGAACTGTCATTTGGTAAATGTTGATAATATGATCGTCTGGAGCTCTTATTTGGTAAATGTTGATAAGATGATCGTTTGGAACTGTTATTTGGTAAATATTGATAAGATGATCGTCTTGAACTGTTATTTGGTAAATGTTGATAAGATGATCGTTTGGAACTGTTATTTGGTAAATATTGATAAGATTATCGTCTTGAACTGTCATTTGGTAAATGTTGATAAGATGATCGTCTGGAGTTCTTATTTGGTAAATGTTCATAAGATGATCGTCTGGAGCTCTTATTTGGTAAATGTTGATAAGATTATCGTCTTGAACTGTCATTTGGTAAATGTTGATAAGATGATCGTCTGGAGCTCTTATTTGGTAAATGTTGATAATATGATCGTCTGGAGCTCTTATTTGGTAAATGTTGATAATATGTTAGTCTGGAACTGTCATTTGGTAAATGTTGATAAGATTATCGTCTTGAACTGTCATTTGGTAAATGTTGATAAGATGATCGTCTGGCTCTGTCATTTGATAAATGTTGATACGATGATCGTCTGGAACTGTCATTTGGTAAATGTTTATAAAATGATCGTCTGGAACTGTCATTTGGTAAATGTTGATAAGATGATCGTCTGGAACTGTCATTTGGTAAATATTGATCAGATGATCGTCTGGAACTGTTATTTGGTAAATATAGAAAAGATGATTGTTTGGAACTGTTATTTGGTAAATATTGATAGGATGATCGTCTTGAACTGTCATTTGGTAAATGTTGATAAGATGATCGTCTGGAGCTCTTATTTGGTAAATGTTGATAAGAGGAGGGTGAAGACGGTGGTTATGTTTTACTTCCATGTATCTCCATAGATACAGCGTTATTTTGTGTCAACTGCTCGATGAACAAAGCGAGTACGGGGTTGAAGTACATGAACGCAGATTGGAGAGAAATCAATTACCGGTGTATAGTAGATTGAGGGTACGGGGCTTGGTAACTCTACTAGATATGCCAAGAGAATAGCATGTAGTTACAGAACCTGCAGCATGGAATAAACCATTTGCGACTGATATTAATGAAAGATGGCCATCCATATGTCACAGCGGGGAGGCAGAATGTTTTTAATGTCTTTATTAAAGTAATTTGGAGATAGACCCCACGTTATTCGTGTAAGTCTTTTTTTAACAAACTAAGGTGGCATGAAATATCAGCACGTATATTTAGGAGTAGGGGCATCCAGGACAAATTTTGGACGAATATTACACCTAGATATGTTAAATTATTATTATTATTATTATTATTATTAGCACCGCGTCTTACTACCCGTTCAGGTTATACGCACTTACGCTATTGTGAAATGGTAGGGTGATTGTGAGATGAAATGGAGGACCTACAGTTTAACGTGGAATCCGAACCACGGTGGAGGCCTGGCATTCTCCACATTCACAAGATGTCTTGTCAGAGGTGAAGGAAGGGTTTGGTAATCAGATAAATCTGTGCCGGGACCGAGGATTGAGCCCCGGCCGCCAGCATAGAAGTCTGACACCTTACCCCTTGACCACCAGGTCACCCTAGATATGTTAAAGTTGGGCTCAATTGTTTTTTATTTTATGGTTTTCAACAATAACATTAAACTTAGATGGATCTCAATATGATCAGAATTTGTGTTTATTTGTTCCAAAAAGTGCCTCGATTTCTACAATAATTTAATTGAAAGACGCCACCTGTCACAGAACAAGAATTTTAACAAGGAGCTATGATAGGAAGTCTTAAGATGTGAAACCAGTGGTAGCTACATCTAAAGACTATCTGGAACGATACCAAAGATGAAATAGTGTTCGTGTTTTTGGAATCTCGAAGAGCGCAGGTGTACCACATATGTTTCAGTGTTGGACATAATTCACAACCAACTGAATACTGCTAGTGTAGGCTTGGACGACATTGACATATTTCATTGAGGCCTAAAGGACTCAACCCAACCTTGTCCTATTATTGTTAAATTTGTGTTTCAATGCGTGATTTATTTTAGAGCTCAAAAAATAGCTATAAATAGTATATTATACATAAGCTAACAATCATTCCCTCCACATACTTTATGCTAATAACGTTCACAAAAGCAATTACCTATGAATATAATGTAAAATTGAATCAAATCTTCTTAAAATCCAAGGAGAAATCTTAATACGATAAGATTTGCTTTTACTTTTCAACTAAGTTTCAGTGTAAAGCTATAGTATATATTATTGTTATTTGCTAGTTGATGTACTTTAAGTGCCAGAATATATTTTTTTCTGGGATCTTTCATTTTAATATTGAAGAAACATTGTTGGCGAGAATAGAACAAACCTTTATCCATCTTAATTATCTTACATGTTAATTACATTGCAAAAGCATCAATTCAGATCATCAATTTTTTTTTTTCTTTATTATTTACAAAACACTAAATATTTATACTATTTATATGGAATGATTTTGAATATTGAACTTAATAAAAGTTGACCTATAACATTATCTCTTTGAAAATACATTAATATTTTATAAATTTGGGTATATATAGATGTATAATATATTATTTTCATGATAGCTATCACTATCTTATTGTTCACTTTATTGTATCTTTAATGATGAAACATTTGCTTGTGTGAAACAATAACAAACATATATGTTTAGTCGGTTACACTATAGGAAAGAAGATTTTGAATTGATAATAATAATAATAATAATAATTATTATTATTATTATTATTATTATTTTTAGCACCGCGTCTTACTACCCGTTTGGCTTATACGCACTTACGCTAATGTGTAATGATAAGGTGATTGCGAGATGAAATGGAGGACCTACAGTTTAATGTGGGATCCGAACCACGCTGGAGGCCTGGAATTCACCACATTCACAAGATGTCTTGTCAGAGGTGAAGGAAGGGTTTGGTAATCAGCTAAACCTGTGCCGGGACCTGGGATTGAACTCCGGACCTCCAGCACAGAAGTCTGACACCTTACCTCTAGACCACCAGGTCACCTTAATAATAATAATACCTGAAATTATGTATTGCATATTAACTTATTTTCCCTGATCATATTTCAAGAGGAGATTAAGTTTTGTATATTTGGGTTATTTGTGTCTCCTGATATGTGCATATTACTGTGTGTTGAGCTTGAGGACTTGTGGGCACTTAATGATGTTTGAGTAAGGGGCGTTAGCGGGTATGTGAATGAGAGTTATCGTAACTATGACCAATATAAAGAGAGAAAGTATAACTAATTTTTGTTTTCATTTAATCTACAAGGTGACATTCTGGTAATAGCGCACACACATTAAATAAATATTTAAAGAAAGCTGTGGTATTTATATTCAATCTAGCAACACAAAATAGTGATATCATTCTCACATGTAAAATACGCTAATTTACTTGTAATTTGTTTTTTATATATTCACTTTTAGGTATTAAAAAACTTGTGTGTGTACAAGTTACGAATTACTAGAAATATGAACATTTTTTTTGTAGTATTTACATTAAATGTAAAAATATTGTAGGTATTTAATTTTAGTTGATATAGGACATTATACTTGTCATGGTTTCTTGATATCAATTAGTTTTATTTTAAAAGTATTTCATGTATAAAATTATTATAAAACTGCAGCAGTAATTATATATATATATATATATGTATTATATATATATATATATATATATATATATATATATATATATATATATATATATATATATATATATGTATATATATATATATATATATGTATATATATATATATATATATACATTTGTTAGTAATTGCGTAGTTATTTATTGATGGGGTTGTGCTAGGTTTGTTGTTACATTTTTCTTTGAAATATGAATAACTTTGTACAGTACATGTGAAGACTTTGATATCACTTCTTTTGTATTTGTAAAATATTTCTCATAAATTTGAATTTAAATACTAGCAACATAATGTCCATTTTAGATTTTAAAAATTTATAAGTGTGAAGGTTTTGTTGAATTTTTATGCATGGACTTATAAGAATTACGAATTTTTATTCAGTGTTGTTTGGAGCAGTATCTATTCCCAATGTACTTTTACATTTGTATATTTTTTTAGGGGAGATTAACTATTACTATAGCCCGCTTCGATCACCGTGTGGTCTTTTGCGCTACTCTAACAGTAGAAAAGACTGCCATTAACGGGGTGATCAAGGTTCAAATCTCGGTCGGGGGTGTACTGAGGGTGGTTTTTCCAAAATCGTTTTCTGCTCTCCCTCCACGCAAAAGAGGCTATTGTTCCTATGAATATAACCTTCCTAATCCTTAAAACCATTAGCGTAATTAGTGCATAAGCGTATAACCCGAACGGTTTATTAATACGTGGTGCTAAAATAGACATTATTATAGCAAAATAAAGAGCTCAGATAAAATGTTTACTTATTTTTAATCAATATAGTGTTTAGATTTTTTTAAATATAATCTAGCCTATTTTGTTTCATATAAGCATTTTTTATCGTAATATTTGCATCAGAAAGAAGAAATTATTTTATTTTATTTACCGAATAATTAAAGTTAATTGTAATGTATTGTTCTATATGCAATGAAAGCGATGATGCAATTTGAGACAGTTTTTCTTTCCCTAATAAGGTTTATCTCTTTCTCTTTGCTCTAAGATAATTAGACGAAAGATAATTGTAGTGTACTTTTTCCCCAGCGGTCAGTTCCCCCCCTTGACGTGTAAGAAGTTCTCCCTGTTTTTGTATCTATGTTACAAACCTGTGCACATCTCTATATAATGCGTAGGTAGAACTATGCTACGTCTAGTTAGGGCTTATCTCGTAGTCTACCAGACTGTACAGGTCGAACAACAACAGGCAAAAGGTCTCACCTGTTACCTGGTTAGAATAGACAATTACCTGAGGTTACTCGCTCCTCGCTTACAAAGTTGTGTGTCTTTCTTGTCACGCACGGAACAAGGAACTACAACATAACATGACGTACACTACAATTTCCATAGAAATAACAATATCTGCCAACTAGAAAGCTACTATATCTACTCTCACGTATTTATACGTAAATAAAGTTTATCTGCAGTTGTCACTTTTTATAAATATTATCAAAACCCATGAAATTACACTAATAATCTAATGATACTAATTCAATTTTAGCAGCAAAGAATATGTTCATATTTTCTAAAGGGACATTTTTATGAAAATTAAACTGTACAAGGCTGGTCAGAGGAAGAAATGACATTTTATTGGAAATACGCAATAAATGTAGAGTAAAGTCTGATTTTCATAAGAATCCTGTTATTGGAAAACTCGAGAATCATGTTGCCACAATAATAGGATTTAAAAATAATAATAATAATAATAATAATGTTAATATAAACTATACCGTAATCCACGTGAATGTATTATTGGAAGCTTTTGATAACTTATTATATGCACTTTAATTTATTAATATATCAAATAATGCATATTTGTATAATTCAATTTTTATTTTACTTCCATTCAATTTAATTGGTCAAAGGTGGCCTTCCTATAAACATTAGGGTTTAACTCGTTGACCCAAGCCTACTCACTCTTGGTAGTTGTTGTCTGTTAGACTGTCATAGCTTTCTTCTGTGTTGTTCTGTCTATAATCAATAGAGGGCAGATTTTGGCCTTAAATACCTTTCATATTCCTGTGTCTTGAAATGTGAAATTTTAAGATATAAGCTTAGTTTAGGTAATTACTAGAATTATGTGAGAATTTCACAAAGCCTATAAATACCTATTCTATTAGTACTTTAACACGCCTTCTCATTCTGTTTTATTTTGTTGAATATAGGGAAAACTCTGCCCTAACCTGACCTTATTAGACAGCTAGAAAAGCTACTAAAACTACTTTTTCACTCCGTAGATTACGCTGCTTAACAACTAGGTCCTGCAGCATACAATTAAAATAAACACTGATAATAGCAGACCCAATCCAAACTTAAATTAAAATATTAAAATTGAACATGCTGAGATTGGTATAATACACATACCATCAAATCTACAACCGATATGATTTCTGCCTTTAGCTGTTGTACACCCCCCCCCCTACCTCACACACACACACACACACACACACACACACACACACACACAC
>CABEEJ010005847.1:0-38013 GCA_901482245.1 Timema douglasi | reverse complement strand
CCCCCCCCCCCAAATGGTTTCCCACTCTCCTTCCCCGTAAATGTGGGTAGTTACCTGTAAAGTGTTTCCTTCCTCAGCCCTATCCCATTAGAGAAATTATCATATATTCTATTCACGGCAGGAATTACTCTCTCAAAGGTCTTTTTTCCTACCAATATCCTACTATACAATAGATTTCTGGCAGGGAAAAAGGCCTTTCAGAAAACAATTCCTACGGTGAACGGACTTAATGTGAGAATAGCTAAAACAAGCAGTAAAGATGTGCCGATATAAAAAAAAAGAGATGCAAATGATACTCATGATTAGCTTTATTAATTTTCAATTTCACTTATGTTTTTTAATTAATTTCACTGAGTTTTATCAAAATAATGTTTTGGTGCACTCTAATGAGTCCACTTGTCACTATCTTAAGCACACATTTAAACACATCCTACTTAGGTTAATCCATTCAATATACTTGTATGACACAAGCTTCCGAATCGGACACCATTTATTAGTTGTGTTTACTTTCTTATTAGAACAAGTTATATATTTATTTACAGGATTGTAATGAATTTTATTTTTTTATGTATAAAAAATAGTGGTCATTGAAACAGAATGTAAAAAACCAGTTCAAGTTCTTCAAAAAGAATGAAAGTACCCAGTGTTACCACACAATGGATTGTTAAATAAATAAAACATAAATAATCCCGCTTCGAGGTGCAGATATTAGTGTACAGCATATATATATATTATGGGTAGAGACCCAAACTTTTCGCTGGAGTGGAAAATAAGTTTGAAGGGGGTTTTGACTTTTAACAGCATTTTTTTAAATTTCTGAATGTTTTTTTATACTGCAAATTTTAAGGAAATTTGATGTTTTCTGGTTTTATCGCAAATTTAAAGATTTCAAAATGAAAAATAAAAAAATCCTAATTTAATAAAAATATTTTTGCTTGTTCATAAAGTCACTTATATTTTTAAGTAATAATTATTTACAGTTAGTTAATCTTACTGTCCATGAAAATAAGTTTTAGCAACTTTGCAATTGCTATAATTAGAGTGGTTTAACTAGCTTGTGATAATGTTGACAGTCATCTTACAACACAGTTTTGACAGATAGAAGACAGTTTTGTGTGAAGAAAATATTGAAGCAATGATTGTTTTCATGTGACAAACTTTTAAGTGTAACTAAAGTTATTTAGAACACATTTACATGTAGTAAGTTATTTTTCTTATTAGATTTTAGGCCTAAATCTAAGCTGAAATACACAAAGGCTCCTAGGTCTTTCTGAAATAAAACTTTGTTTTAAGGTAGTTATTAAATATCTATTCTTAAAAGGATATTTATGAGGGAAATGTAAGATCTAAACACAAAATGTATTCTCTGATTAACAATTAAAAGATAATTATACACCTGAACAATTTTTTAAATCCACCTTTCAGAATTTTTATTGCCGCATTTCAAAAATTATTTTCTTACTTTGAATCACTTTTATTTACTGAAAAGCTCAGGTCTCTAATTATGGATCCTAATATAGTTTTCAAATGGTTTATTTCAAAATTGTATATCAAGTACAAGTTTCAACAAGATCAAGATCGCCTCATGCGATTCTAATAATAGTTAATACGCACCATGGCAGACACAGTAAAATCCTTGCCGTGCATGCTCTCAGTGAGCCAATCCACCTTGCGACGTGTGTTGCAGAAAATGACAGCCTGGGTGATGCTCAAGGTCTCGTACAGATCACACAAGGTGTCAAACTTCCAGTCCTCACGTTCAACAAAAACAAAGAATTGCTTGATACCTGCAACAGGACAAGTGGTGGTCTATGGGGTTAAGATTCTTTGCACAAGCTTTATAACGAAAGTGAAGTCAAGGTTAAATTTTGTTAAAAAAAAAACACCTGGTATTTTACTATTTTACAGGTTGCTGGACACCTTGTCATTACAATTAAGGAGCTGGAGGTGGCACAAGAGATAACTAGGGTAATTTATCCCCCAAATTAAAATTCATATCAAAGGGAATGATGCATTAGAACATTTAGTGAAAACAAAATTTTTTCTTAGCTTATCAGATGAAATTAGACTTCTTTAACCATCCAAATCTATTAACTGTTAAGAGTTTAAAGTTTACTTAATAATTCGCTATAGATGAACGTGAAATATCTTAAGACTTTTTAAACTACTAAATATTTACCACCACACATAGAATTTAAATTTTTAAGTAAGAATGTTTTAAAGGTCTAAATTTATTTCTGATAAATGGTAGATTAGTTCTGAACCGCTAGAAGTTTGGTTTTTACCTCTAGGACTAGTTTTTAAAATAGGTTTGTCAACATCTTGGTGTTAATTGTTTTACAACATAGCTTAAGACATTTGTGCGCAGATATACCATATTACAGTATATTCCATTCACGATAGGTTTTTACCTGGATGACAGTTCGAAAATCATATGTTTAGGTTTTGGGTTGCCAACCCTTGTAAAAGATCACAGTTGTTATAAATGTAAAGATCTTTAATTATCTATTATACATTCCATTTAAAATAACATAAGCTAAAGTTTTCTCACACTATTTCATTTTTTTAAATAATTTCATTTTATCCAACCCGAAACAATATTTTAAACATAATTAAAAGTACTTATTTTTCATTTTGAAACATTATTAATTTTGTGTGATATAGTGCATATATCAATACCTTTTAATACAGGAATCGTATTTATTGGAAAAGAGAAAATTGTTGTCATTTTTTTTACATACAATAAATAATTTTATGATTATTTTATCGTATTTTGAAATATTTAACTGAATAAAATATTTTCATCAACTGCGTGTCTGCATCATTGTAAAAAACTTGTTTACCGTTATGTTCAATCACATGGTTAAAATTCGTCAGTCGCCATCTTGAAGCAATGTTCGTTAGAAGTTTTTGTGAAAGTGGTGTTAATAGTATTTTAAGTGGAATAAAACTATAAATAAACTTTGTGTCCGTCCTTAAATAAATATATAAATAATATTGGCCTAAATTACTGTGGTTAACTATCACAATATATTACCAACTGTTTTCATTAGTCATCCAAAGTGATAGAAGTCAGCTGTTGGCGTAGTGATATATTAGGGAATACTTCTAGTAACATTTCGAGCTGTCATCTAGGTAAACTTAGCTCGTGAATGAAATAATAAGTATGATAGTCGCAGGACATTTTATCTCTGTGTGAAACTCAAACACCTCTCTCTCATCACCATTTCTAACACTTTACTTTAACAACTTGAAATTGTGCCACAAATAAGGCCAAAACAAAGAGTATCACTTTCAAAAATAGCACTGGGCATGCCCAATTATTAAGGAAGCTCACCCTTTGCTCCCTCTGCTTTGGTTTGCAGGCAACAAGGAAGCCTGTGTATAATCCTAGCCAAGATATACAAAAGTTCTTTCACCAGATGGCTTCTTACTTTCACTTTACCCAAATGAGCCTAAATTAGGGGTCTGCAACCATTTTGATAATTTCATTCAAATTTGATACTACTCGATAACTCGAATCAAACCACAAAGGAAAAAAGAATCAATAAGGTTTTATTTAGGCCATTGCAAATCCCACAATGTAACTAAAGTGTGTTGAAATATTACATGTTCCTATCTAAGCGGCCAATTTTTCTTTACAAACTTCATTTCTCTCCCCTTTGTATTTTTTGGTTTTCTTTTATGAAGTTGCGTTTTGCATTTCACTACACACTCCATCCTGATGAGTTCTGAAAGAATGAAACCTAGTCGAGGATTAGGTGGTAACGGATATATTTTATTTATAAGACAGCCATTACCTCTTTGTCCAGTTGCAGCGATGTAAAGTTTGAACTTTTTGGTCTTTTCATTGTAATAGCCATATTGTGTTCGTTCTTTTTTTTTTCCCATCCACCTATCCTGTACTTTCTTCAAAATATATATATTGCAGATTACCTCAAAATACAAAAAGATTTTCTTTAAAAGTATATATTATTTATTAGCATCCAATGTCCTCTTCCTGTGTTCGTCCTTGATGGTTTGATGTTATTCCTTTTACATGTTCCTATTTAAGTGTCCTATCCCTCCCCCTCTTTTTTCTCTTTTAGGACGTTGCATTGCGCGTTTTACACTCCTTTCTGATGAGTTCCGATAGAATGAAACCTAGGTTGAGGGAATGGACGTTGAAGGTCAGTTTTCTTAAAGAGGCAGCCAAAACCTATTTGTCCAGTGGCAGCAATGTAAAATGTAAACAATATTCTTTTAATTATCAACAACCATATATTGTTTGTTTCTTCTTATCTGTTTTCTAACCACCTATCCTTTACCTTCATGCAAATATTTATTACAAACTACCCCAAAAAGGGAAGAGATTTTCCTTGAAGAGAAAAACTAAATTTTGTAATCATCCTTTTCATTCTCAACTTATTCCCTAAAAATTACGAACTTCCAACAACTTCAATCATCACTAGTTACCAGTAGAGGTCATTGCTACCCTCAAAAGGATAAATTGTGTTACTAAAAAAATGACTATGGTCATAATTCTGTAACTATTACTACTATTAAGTTTTTATGAACCCATTTTTATTTAGGAATACTGCTAGAATATACAAACATTCAAGTTTCAATAAATTGTATTTTGAAAATTTTATTTATAAAATTATTTTATGAGCTAAAATCTGAACATTCAAATAAGCAACTTGCACTAACTCTTAACTCACTAAATCACTTTTGAACTAATTCACATTAGTATTATGATATAACTCTACAAGGAAAACCTCTTTTCGCTTTATGGGGTAATTGTATTATATTTGGAAGAAAGTACAGGAAAGGTGGATAGAAACATATCAAAGGGGGACGAACACAATATGGCCTTTACAATGAAAAGAAGAACACAGCTCACACTTTACACTGCTGCCAATGGACAAAGAGGTAATGGATGTCTCTTAAAGAGCAGTGTAAAGTGTGAACTGTGTTCTTCTTTTCATTGTAAAGGCCATATTGTATTCATCCTATTTTATGTTTCTATCCACCTTTCCTGTACCTTCTTCCAAATATAATACATTAGTATTATGTTAATTCTCCTTAGCTTCATAGGAAGTTCATTGAGAACTTCATCCTCCCCATTTGGAAAAATCATATCTGGCAGTTTTCCACATGGGTCCACCTCTATGTATATACATGAAGCTCATCAAGTTTGTAGAGTTCCTCAAGTATGATCTCGACAGCTTTAGGGACAAGAAAGAGGAAGGTGGATAGCGAGGTCAGGGGACGGTGCCCCCTCCCTTGGCTGCGCCGGTGCTGTAGGGCAAATAGTAACTATGCCCCACCCCCCTTTCCTCTGATCTTTTCCTGCCATACTTAGCTCAGAAAAAACAAGTAATATTTTCCAGGGATAGTTATTAACAAAATGTGTTAAAAGGACTTGAGTACCTATTAAAGTTATGTTGTATTTGAACTGAGGAGTGACAGATCTTACCTCTTAAAGCTTACATTCTACTGAGGTATTTGTGACGATTGCAGAGGTCAGAAAGGGTTCTTGAAGGAGGCCATTTTACCATAGATACCCATTTTCAAATTAAGTTGGCTCATGGTGGGTAATATTATATTCAGGACCATTTATTTTCCATGTAGAATACCATCAAGATTCTACAGTCTCATTGTACGAGAGGCCGTACCATATTTGGGCAAGTATGTCATTTTATAGGCCTCTGCAATTAGCGATATAAAGTCTTGAGATACTCACCTTCAAGAGTCAGCTCCTCTTTTTTGACCAAGATCCGGATTGGATTCCTCATGAACAAAGAAGTGACCTCTAGTACATCTGAGGGCATAGTAGCTGACAGGAGTATAACCTGAGAAACAATTATCAATGATTAACAAAACAAATCTTACCATAAAAGAGTCACAATTGATTCTAGGTCCACATATCTACGACATAAAGTGAATTCTTTTGACATTTTATTTTATAATGAAAGCATTTACTTTGAATAAACCCATCATCACAAAGTTATTATTTTTTTCCTTAAAGAGGCAGCCACTACCTCTGATCCAGTGGCAGCAGCGTTTGGAGTGAGCTGAGGTATTTATTTGTGATAAAAGCGGTGTAGGGTTTGCTCTAGGTATGTGCAAAGCTTCAAAACCTCGACATTATAGAAACATTGTCAATAACAATATTTTTAGCTAAAATACTTAGTTTATGTTCAGTCAATGTAATTCTGAGGTGTTATATTCATTACAAATTAATAGTAAGATGAAATAACTTGAAGTAATTAATTTGCATGTTGTGATAATGACTTGATTTAGTATATTATAATGAAATATTACTGTGCATTAATACATTTTTCTAAACGAGTTTAGTCTATAAATGTATATAGATAACCACAATATATTTTTTCAAGCATAAAACAATAAGCCAAAATCATCCACGCTTTGATTTGGCGTCAAATTTGAAAGTGGACTTGTCACTCCTTGGTTTATTCGTCTTGTGTGTTTCTTCCATAACTAAATAAACAAACACTATTTTACTAATATCCTATTTCCTGTACCAATACAGTATTTCATTTATAACAAATTTGCCCCCTCCCCATATGATTTACCTTTTTTTTGGAGTCTCATCTCATTACTCGTTTGGGTTATACGCCCATGTACTAATTACACTAATGGGTTTGATAAAGAAGGCTTAATTGAGAGGAAATGCACCTACATTTATGAGGGAGAATGGCAAACTAGCTAAGGAAAACCATCCTCAGTGCACCCTAATGGGGTCAAACCCAGATCTCCTCGTCTTCAACAGTCTAGTCCAACACAAGAGTAGGGCGTTAAACCTAGTGGCCACCGAAAAAATCTAATTTTACTTGAAAAAATGTATTAATAATTATTATTTATGAAAAAAATCTCTGCAAAAATAATGGTATGCTTTGTCAAACCAAAAATAGTGTATAATAAAAGGCTGCCACCGATATATTTGAGAAGTCCTGTTCTTGACATAAAAAAAATCCTGTAGTAAACCTATTTTTTTTTACAAAAAATATTTAACACACAAGAAATTAGGTCTTCTTCAAATGCACTGTTCACAATGTTGAGGAAATTCTTTCCAGTTGCTTTATTTCTAAGTGCATCCACTTTATTTAAATTAGTTTCTACTTTCTCGGCAGTAAAAATACCAAATTTTATAACCCTTTGCCTAATTATACATTCAACATTTTCAGGATAGATTCAACAAAAGAATTTTACAATAATTTGATTTTTACATGAACAATGACATTTCTTGTCAATGTCACCATATATAAACCTTTCACGAACTTGTTTGGTAAAACCATTACTTAATTTTAATGGTAGGTTATTTTCACACACAAAATTTGATCTATGTAGTTCTGCAACAACCATATTATTACTTTGTTTGGATCCTTGTATGGTCAGTCTTTCCACGGAAAATGAGATCCTTTAGTCCTGCTTTGGCTATATTGAAATCAAAATTATATTTTGTGTAAATCCTTTCCCATATGAGTTTGTACTTCTGCATATATATATACCTGTCTGGTGAAATTTTACATTTTTTGTTCATCTTGTGTAGTTATTAAAATACTATTTATAAACAGAGAAGAACATCCCTATATAAAATACGTGCATAATGTTTTGATCTTACTAATGTTAAACTCGATATCAAAATACCCCTACACTTGCTTATTTCATTTACTAATATTGAAATAATCGAGTCTATGTTTAGACCAAACATGTTACCTATAGAAAGGTCCATAGTGTCCTTTATCCACAAAAGTAGTAGTAAGTAAAAGCTAGCAAAAGTTACCAGATCTACTCTTATGTATACATTCATCAAACCACACGATCTATAAGGCCATTTGTTGAGTTGTCACTTTTTGCAGTGTAAACTTAAAAAAACCAAACAAAAAAAAAACACATTTGTGTTCTATCTTTTTTTGTGTGTTGAGCATTTTCAAATTATTAAAATAGCTGTTTGGATGTTTTGTTTTTGAGGAAGCGTCTGGGATTCTCTTCTAAGATTAAGATGGTGAACCAGACAAAATGAAGGTACAGTAGCCCATGGCTTCTTTGGTGCTGACTGACAGCTCACAGCTGACTTATGAGTCAACATTTAGGTATATATCTAAATGTTGACCGTCAGAAGTGACAGTTGCTAAACATGTTCTTGCAGATCATATGGTTCGGTGTAGGGATAAATAATTTGGTCTGGTAACCTTTCAAAGCAGTCAGTCAGCACCAAAGAAGCCATGGGGCTACTGTAGTTGATGCCGTCATACAAACCATGTTTGGTTATGTTTACAAAATAAAAACTTTTATTATTTTGAAACTAATATTTTCTAAGCCTCTTTCTCTAAGTTATAAAACTATTATTTTGTTAGCCACCAGTTATAGCATGATACAAGTGTAAATATAATACTTTTTAATTTATTTCATGTACTATAATATATTGTTGCCACAGCCGAAAACCAAAAATATAAAAATATTTAGTAATATATTTGGTTCTGTCAATTAGTTATGAAAAAGACCTGACATCTTAGCTCAGTCAATAGCATGTCTGTCTACTCAACTAAGAGTTCCAAGTTTGATTCCCGGCATGGCCGAAAATTTATCATGGGTGAAATGTGGGTGGATTTACCCTTTCAAAGTAATAAATTAATGGCCGAGGACTGGATGTTGTACCGGGTCTAGGCAAATGAAGCTACAACAGGCGTAGCAAGCTGATAGCAGATAATATATGGCTTGAACAAAAAACTGACCCAGAACCGGTAATGGATGTAAACCAAAGTTTTGAAAAAGACAATTGTACAGTAATTATTAGGGAAGTATTATTAGAAGAGTTTATTAACACTTTCAATTGATAAAAGCAGCACTAAGAAAATAATAGGCCTAACTGATTTTCAACAAACATATGCAATAAATATTTTCAGCTAGCTGTCAGTTACCCCCAGTGGTGAGTGGACATTAATTTTTTTATTGTCCTTGCTTGGACCTACTGTGCAATCTTTTAAGGCCGAAAACCAAGAATAAATTTATAGAAATTGTAAAGTACCCTAATGGGTAAAAGTGGGAATTGCGATTCTCAATGCTGGCCTCCAATAAAAGCCTGAATATTCGTGAAAATACTCAAATATCCTTTGAATCATACTTTACTTCCATACCTCAAAAAATAAGTTCAAAAAAGAATAAAAACTTATTCAAACCCTAAATTTGTATTTGTGAATATAATCAGAGTATTATATTTAACTAGGAATAATTTTTAGCCAAATATCGAGGTTAGGAAAGGTATAAAATTTGAAATAAAAAAAATACAAGACCCTAGTACATAATTAGAATGGGTTTATTTGATTTACCTGAACTTCCAAACTAAGTGTCTTAAAAACGTCATGAATTTGATCTTTAAATCCCCGAGACAGCATTTCATCAGCTTCATCCAACACAAATAATTTGATGTGATCAGTCCCTGGAAGAAAGAATAATGTGTGTTAACATAATCCACCACGCATGAACATGTTTTCACACACACTGGTAACTAAGGA
The DNA here is from genome assembly GCA_901482245.1 of Timema douglasi. Lineage (NCBI taxonomy): Eukaryota > Metazoa > Arthropoda > Insecta > Phasmatodea > Timematidae > Timema > Timema douglasi. Next base: position 28,492 of record CABEEJ010005847.1, on the reverse strand, counting down.
CAAAGAGACACAGCGGAAGGGAGAGGAGAGGCGGAAAGGCACGACCAGTGGATAGATACCAATATAACAAACTCAACAACCCGATCAATCCCAGACGATTAATTTAACAAAGTGTCTTCTATTAGTATTTCTATTCTTCCATTTTACTTCTATTTCCTCTTGAGTTTAAGAATTGTAGGTAAAACAACTAGGATTCATAAAATAGTGGAGTTGACCAAACTTTAATATATATTAGGGTTGGGACAAATCCACTATTTTATAAATCCAAATCCCATTTTTTTGGGTGAAATTCATAGTAAATAGAAGTAAAATAAATGCATAGAAAAAGAAACAATGTTAGCACAAGACACTCTCTAGCCCTCTATATAAATACTTTGTTAAAGTTACAAATAAAGAAGATTATATTGAAAAATTGCCAGGAAATGGGGGTAATTTGCAGTGAAATTACAGGACTAGTTAGTTTAAGTTATTAGGAAAGAAGATATGCCTATATTCCATTCACGGTAGGAATTGCTCTCAGAAAGGTCTTTTCTCCTATCAATATCCTACTATATAGTAGATTTATGGTAGGGAAAAAGGCCTTTCAGAAGTAAATTCCCACAGTGAATGGAATATAGTTGGTTATTGAGAAGAGGGGGAGTAGGGGGAGGGGAGCAAGAGAGAAAAGTTTGAATCACACTGTAATTTACTAATTTAATCATTATTATATTTCATATTTCTAGTAAACAACTTCTTCCAAGATATTTTTTGAAATCTAAAATAGATAAACCTTGACTTTCTGTGTATATTATTAGTACCAACAATTAGTGCCAAAACCTTCTGGATTAGTTAATTAATGCATTCTACTGGCGTATATTTTTACTACTATAAGGGAGGAAGTGGATATTACTCCTGTGAAAATTTAGTTGCATTATGTTGATCTTTGGCGAGATAGTTTAGGCGTGTGTATTACACTCAGAGGTAATAAAATGGCAGACCATAATGAATAAGGGGCGAGTCATAGCCAAGGAATTAGGTTTAGTTAAGACGCCAATTTTAAGATAGCGTTAGTAAAATATGCAGAAACAACGAGCAATAGGTAAGTGGGCAGAAAATATGACATTGATGAGAAGAATATACGTAGTTTGAGATTAAAAAAACAATTCAGAACACCATATCAACACGCAAAGCCTTTAGAGGGCCAAAGCATGGCCAGAGTCCTGAAATTGATGCATGTTTTCTTTCGTTTGTAAAAGAAGATAGAAAAAATGGATATCCCATCAGCAGCTAAGTTATTCGATTGAAGGCCCAAGAAATTGCGGGGAAGCTTAAGTTGCCTCAATGAGAATTTAAGGCCAGTATTGGGTGATGCCGTAAATTTATGTGCTGAAAGTGATCTGGTACTTAGGCGAAGAACATCTTTAGCGCAAAAGTTACCATCTGACTATGTAAAGAAGGTAGTGACATATTAATGTTATGTGAATGACCTCCGTAAATAGCACGACTATCTATTTAGTCAGATTGGAAATATCGATGAGATTCCTGTATATTTTGACATGAGTAGTATCACAAGCGTGGGAGAAAAAGGTCCAAATCTGTCATTGTGAGGACCACGGGTAACACAAAAAAATTGCGAATTATAGCAATATTAGCTGTAACAGCTGATGGTCAGAAGTTACCACCATATTTTATTTTGAAACAAAAACTCCTGATTAAAGAAACTCTGCCCAAAAGAATGATCTTAGACATAAGAAACATAAATTTAAGGACTTTTTAAAGACTAAAACTGTTATTTCTCGTACTGCCAAAAGCTAAACATATCAATAATAAATTTATAAACCATATCAAATTTTAAATAGATGGAAAACAACTTTTCACTAAATTTAATTAACAGATAGGGTTATAAAAATAGTAATTTAACTTTATTGTCACTTACTTCATTCTCCTTGGTTTATTGGTTAGTACAGTAATTCTAGGTTCAGTATATATTGTAGTATGGCTAGGTGGCTGTATGTAGTAAAAAATCTTAAAAAGAATTATTGCAAATTACAGTTTTAAAGCAACTTATAAAATAATTGAGATTTTTAAATATAGGAAATTAAAGAAAACATTTTATTGACAGGAGCGATAGGATAATAAATTTGTCAGAGATGTTACTGTATCCCATTACCCCTATAAAAATCCCATCCTATGGGCGCGACTATCTCTGAGCTGATGACGCGATAGCAAATAAACAAAAGCGGGAAGAGCAGCAGAGAATAAAGTAAAAAGGAAACAACAGCTAACGTGAAAAGACACACTAAATTCCAGGTCTTTTAAGGACCGTATGAACCCTGACTAAACTGAATAAAAGACTCTTATAATGAATGGATTATAAGAAATAACGTTAACATTTAATTATCGTTTGTATTTTCTATTATTCTAAAGTTATATTTAATTTAAGGTTCAAATTAGAGATTTGAAGGTAAAGTGGAGATTTGGATTAATAAAATATCAGATTTGACCCAACTCAACTTAAATATAAGTACATTTTAACTAGATTTTGTGGGTGACAAAAAATCCATTGTGTTAATTTTAATAAATACCTTTACAAAAAAGCATCAAAATATTTTAACTAACCTGAATTAATAACGTGTGAGCCACAATCTTGCCCATATGAATATCAAAAAACATTTCTCAACTGAGCCAGTGTGCTCGGTTACCTCATACGTTTTAGTTTCTAAATCTCATACCAAAGGTGCTGTTCTACTACCCAAAAATATTTGTTTTTCCAACTTAGCCAATCTGGTACAATTCAAAAGAAAATTGATGCCATTCCACATAATGAGATTAACATAATATGTGTGGTAAAGGAATATTTTGTAAATAATTTGATATAAAAACACTATTTTGTCATTATTTTGCTACACAGCCATGTTTTCCTGACAAGAGATTTCTTCAGGGATAATTATTAGCATCAATTGTATGTAATGTGGTTATGTTTATGATGGCGCTCTGATAGGTTTACTTGGTAGCCAATTGTAAGATAAAAGCAACTTAAGTTGGTACGCGCCTTCGTAATCGAAAATAAGGTTAATTTAACTTTATTAAATTAATAACATTGTTATTGAACATTAAATAAAAACTGACATTGATGGACTGTTCTTGATTTAATATGAATCAATATTAGTTAAAAAAAAAAGCCAGTAAATTATAATTACTTACTCGAGTTTCGAAAAAGTTTGTTTTCCTTAAGCGCAGGATTTTGCAGAGGCCTAAAGTTGGGTTTGTGTAGGTATAATATACCCCGATTTTGTTTGGAATAACGGAGAAAATTCATTCAAACCTGTTTCTTTGTGGCCAACAATGATAATATTTCACGATAGTGTGTGTTATTCTACAGATATTGATAATACCTATCAAAAGTATTATGTTTTAATGTATAAATATATTAAAATGGTTTCAGTCACTTTAGTAACTAGCTTATATTGTTCTTCATACTAAACTTTCACAAATCAACCGTTGTGAATTGTGAAACCAACTTACTGAGGGCTCGCCTACTGATCATGTCATACACTCGTCCTGGCGTCCCCACCACCACGTGAATACCCATCTCCAGTTTGCGCATGTCTTCACGCACATTAGTACCACCAATGCAAGCGTGGCACTGAGCATTCATGAAATCTCCCAATGCAATCACCACCTTTTGGATCTGGAAGGCAGAAAAATAAACGATTTCTTTATTAATACTACCTACCTCAACTTGTAAAGATGGTGGTTTAGAGGAAGTCCATCCACATTATTTGGACGAGTTAAGGCCAGCACCTTTTCTTACACCTAGCCCTTTATTGCGAGGGGATAGAAAAACCTCTCACTCTCTATCTATATATATATATATTTTACAAGTGGGAGTGCTTCAGTGATTTTAATTCTAATATAGTCACGGCAATCTGGTCAAATGAGAGATTGACGCCTTAGACCAGCAGTGCCACTAGACATATCTATAGGAAATATTTAATAACGATGACAACTGTGAGAGTCTGGCCTAGCCTTAAAATAATTATGTTTTTAAAACACCCTTTACAAGTATTTTTATTAAAGCAATATATTAGAAGGATAATAGCATGCACAACACATTTTGCCATGAGCAGGGACTTTATTCAAGGTTCTATCATTATGCTGCAATATATCATCAAATATTCTCTGAAAGTCTCTATTTAAAGGCTCTAATTGTTGATTGATGGTTTGAATAATAGTCAAGTTTTCTTTTAGCAAACCATAGTAAACAAATTATTGGTTTAAAGTTTTTTCCCCCTTATCCTGCCTTTTGGATCTTCTGAAACTTATCAACATGATTACAATTGGTAATAAATAAATAAAATGAGATAGAACATTAAGAAAATGGTAGAGAACAATTTCGATGCTATTATTACCAATTGTTTTTGCTCAATGCACTTTATTTCATACAACATGATTACAAAAAATGTAATATCATTTAAAAAGTATAGAAGTCTTTATTTGATATTACAATTAAATGATACATAAAAAGGGAGCAAACAGAATACGGTTTTTACAGTGGAAAGAAGAATACCCAACCACAATTCATTCCTGTCCCTGGACAAAAAAAAAATAAAATAATAATGGCCGGCTATTGAATAAAATCAATCAATTTGGTGTTAATGATTGAATTTATTCAAGAGGCAGCTATTACCTCTTTGTCCAGTAGTGGAACACAAAAAGTGAAAAGAGGTTTTCCTTAAAGAAATAAATACAATAAGTTCTAAACATACATATTTATAGATGCACAGTTGCAGTACTCAGTTTTATGACTAGAAGTGCTATCTATCAAGCACCCCTTTAGAAATAATAAATGGTGTTCGTAGTGAGCCAACACACAGCTTTTGGTGTCATCGCCATTTTGCTCGTTCCTGACTTGAGCGCATGTAATTTCCTTAACATTTCTTTTAACGCACTCAGGTGATTGATAAGTGCTACTCACTGGAGTTACAGCAAAACAGGGAATTTAACAAATCTGTGTTATTTCAGTGAAATATATTGTTTCATTACTCATAGTTCTATGAATGTCCTACATCTGTCAGATCCAAATGCCTCTAGATGTGTTTCTATTAGAGATGGGTCGAATCCATTATTTCTCAAATCCAAATCCTACAAATCGTTATAAATTTTAATGATTTACAAATAGACCTACATTACACAATATAGGCTTAAACTGTGAAGTAAGATTTATTTCAATCATACTTTCAATTTTAATTAACCCCAACCACCCCTCACAAAATACAGGTTAAAACCCAGCCAAATTAAACAATTTACCATTGGAAATAGTGAACTCAATAATGCCTAAGTATGTTTTATTATTATTTTCTTATATATCCATTATCTAACCTCACGTAGAAAACAAGAAATATATTCGGTTCTTGTGAGATATCAATTTCTGAGAATACATTCTATTTAAAATACAAACATATTTTCGACTACAATATGTTCATTCCCATTTTATAAGGCAGGACTACGTTTAAATATTTCTACAATTACTTTAACAACATATTTAAAAATAATAATAAATTTTTAAGTTAAAACCAATTTAAAAACCAATAATGAATTAGCAAGTCATTATTTGATTCTTAAAACTCGAGAGTGCTTACTTAGTGATCAGATTACCTGAATCAATTTTAAACAAACAATCAATATACGATGCATCATGCGTAGGCCATTTATTGCTCTTTGACTGTTCACAGTATTTATTTTTCATGCAACCCAACAAAATGTCTAACTTAAGGATCGTATGCAATAAAATGGGGTTCTTTGCATAGTTGTAGATAATTAAAACCAGTCGGATATTAAGAATTAACAGTATCTTTATTTTAATCATCACTCGGGCGAGTAAACATAATATTTGTTATGGTGGCTGACTTTGTATCATGCGTAATGTGTTCTATTTTCTTTTAAAAAAAGTCGTAATTTGTTTTATTTATTTAGAGTTTATTTGTAATTCTAGTATTGATTTTCAGTCTTTGAGGAGTTTTAATGTGTTAATTAAAATATTTACAAGATTGTTTGTGAGGCAAAAGTTTTAGAAGTGAGCATGTGCTGAAACGGCCAAGCCACGTTTCCTCTACAGGAGAGAGGGTAGGGTACCAGCTACGTAAGATTTTCCATACCTAACAATTTTTTTTAAAAGAAGATTTTATCCATGTTTATCTCTTTTGTTCGACAAAATAAATATTACGGATTAAGTTGTGCTTTTCAAGTAGGCCTAAGTAATTTTTGAATTCAAAATACTATGCTTTGTTTATGAGTTGAAAGATTCAATCATCGAATCCTCAAATCTCGAATACTGGTCATGATTCGGTGGATTTGAGTGACCCATCTATAGTTTTATGTATTGCTGATAGGTGCCCATTAATATCTTCGCTTAGGGACAAAACCAGTTATATACCATAAAGTAAGGCTACGTTGACACAATATATTTATTTTGTCATGTAAAACTCCAGGTATAAGAATCTAACAATTTTTATTTTACTTGTACAGGGCTCTAATACACACAAAATGTGCATGTTCATAGTAGCCCCACTATACACGTTGTGGTATGAGCTGGGCACATAAAGGTTTAAGTCTGACTTTTTTTTTTTGCAGTTTTTTGGCAACGGGGAAACAAAATCCTGTTATTAAACCATTCATAATATCATATATCTAAGTGTATATTCTGAAAGATAATGAAATTCTGCATCTAACAATGTTAACTATAAGGCAATCAGTGCTACGTTCTGGGAGTAGTCTCGTTTTAATATTTTTTTACCTCCGTGTGTCAAAGTTGTACCACCGTGTCAAAGTAACCCCACTTTAAGGTAATTACTTCAATTTTGCAAATAGGCCAGAAGAAATACAATGGTATTTATGTAATCAATAAAATGATAGAATAGTATGTAAATAATAGAGTACAAATAAAAGTAACTACATTAAAACATATTTACACACACTTCAATATTTTGATGCTATTAAAGCATATTCCTCAGGAAATATTAGTATTAAGACTAAACAGGATGTTGTCTTCAGTGCTGCCAACTTGATTGGCAAGGATGATAAGTTCGATGCACTTTATTTCGTACATATAAATATATTTTTGTGAGAAAGACATTAAATTAAGCATACAGATAATGATGATTATGAACTGTCTACAAATATTGTGGTAAATGGCAGTCAGAAAGAAGTGACAGGGGTGATGTAAGAAAAGAGGGGTTACGTAAAGAGTTTGGAGAAATACTGTAGAGGTAGAGTTATTTGATTTTATCAGTGAATCTGGGATAAATAAAGATATTGTATGTTAAGTGAAAGATTCTTTTGAAATGATTTGACTCAAAACTAACGGACACTCTCAAGCAAGGTTGGATGCTTTTCTTTACCACCACATCTCACTACTTGTTCACGTTACACGCATTTATGATTACTTTAATGAAGTAGGGATGAAAAAGGAAGAATTTAAGAGGAAATCTACCATCATTTGCGTGAAAGGAGTGGTAAGCCATTTAAGAAAAATTACAATCATTAGACCTAGCTGGGATTCGAATCCTCATTCTCTCTAAAATCAGCAAGCCAGCCTAACTAGACAGTGACATATTATTTACATCAGAAGGCGTTTCTTGTTAAGGTAGTTTAATGCAGACTAAGAGTCTTACATGATACTTTGTTAAATCCTTCAAAGTGATTCAGGTTTGGGGTGGAATTTAAAAAACTTAATGAGCCAAAACCAGGATATTGGAGGTTTTTTGTTTAACCAGTGAAACTGTTGTCATAAACCTGACCAAGCCCCCTTGGAAAACGGGGATGTCAATCCTACTAACAAGTGGTACACTCTTCTACATTATTCTGGTTGTCAGTGGATAAGACTAACACTGTAGAAACTGTTTGTAGAACAGAAAAAACATGCATACGACTGTTGTTGAAAAAACTGTCTGCAGAAGAAGTATTTCTTTAAAGTCCCAAAATTTTCTTGTGTCTCAAATGACAAAATAAGAAATATGTATTTTAATGACAAAATTAAATTTCAGATTTGAAAATTGGTGACTTTGCCCCATCTTTAATACACATGTACACACACACACACACACTATAATTTTTAAATGAACTATACCATCGCCGACCTCGGTGGTCTTGGGGTTAAATGCTCGCCTCAAAACCCAATGTTTGTGGTTTCAAACCCAACAGAGTCAGATGACTTTTTGTTGAACGAGGAAAAACCACAGCTCAACATCCTTTGGAGAGGAAATAAAGCTGTAGGTTCCCTGTGGCATTTAAAAGAACCCTGGAAGGTATGTGAAAATACCTCTCCTAGCAAAATCGGTAGGTCATTTCACCTCACTCGTAGAACTTTAGAGGTACAAGTAACCAGCCTTGGTGGCACAACTTCAAATAATGATTACAGCCAGGGAGTTTATACTACCCCACCACCCCTTGACAGTCAATACTTTCCACAAGTTATATTTTTGATAATGAATTTTGTAAATAGATAGTAATAAAGATACATAATATTCAATGAAAAATAACCAATGAATATTTTGTTGATAAAAATTACTTGGAAATAAAGATAATTGCAGTTACCTATAACATTGTTAAAAATTAAGATGATAAAACCGGAAAAAGAAAAGAAAAAAAGACAATAGACAAAAGTTAAAATTCATCCGACCACAAAAATGTTCAATTTTTGAATTTCATGTTCTAACACTTCTGCCTCTTCCTTTGCTTTCTGCCAAACTGTTCTTTTCACCTTTTATCTTCTTATCTCTAAGATGCTGTTTTCATATTTTGACTCAAGCCTACTTCAATCTATATCTTCTGTTCAAGTGCTTCTTTCCTTACAGCATGAATCATTTTTGAAATTGACATATTTAAAAGTCCCCTGGCTGTAGTGACTGCATCATAAGTTACACGTTGAGCAATAAGACTGTCCTCATGTATGCATTGCTATGGAAGAGAACATTAATGTTTTTAGTGAAATATTGTAGTTCCTGGTATGCATATACTTTAGAAAATATATTCATGAAGGTCACCACTTGAAGTGAATTGTTTAAGGTAGTCAATAACTTCTTGCTTTGATACAAAGTCCAAGTAGTCTCTTTTTATAACATCAGCTTGCACGCCAGATAGTTGTTTATTGTCTAGTAGGACTTTTAATGCAGAGGTTATCCTATAGGTCCTAACAGGTGGATTGAGCATGACTGCAAGAGAGAGAGAGAGAGAGAGAGCTAGGACCCTTGACAATTTTGTAGGAGAGAAGAAACTTATGTAAAAGTTTGTTGCAGAGATCTACTAGGAATTTTTGACAATCTCCTCTGAGCTGAAGTATCTTGATGTCTTTAATTCCTTTCAAAGGTATTGATGCTGTGGACCCAATATCTAAAGTAGGGAGTGATTTCATGTTCGATTGTTTTTTTTTAAATCAATGGCTAATTTTTTTTTTTGAAGTATTTGCTGAATTCATCATAGCACATTTTACAATCCGGTTCATCAAGTGCTCAAGTACTTTATTTAGATCTGCAAACATAAATGGCAATAGAGGTTGATTGCCCCATGTGAAACTGACAGCATGAATCCCAACTTTGATGTCAGGAGTTTATCATTAGCAAAATTGCTTTATGTTTGAAAATTATCAGAATTTGGGGGATGTTTGTTAGAATAAAAATACTGTTTTAAATACGGCAGCATCTAATAGAACAAAACTTCATTGGGAAAAGAGATGATCCTGTTATTTTATTGGAATTATTGTTATCTTTTTGGAAAATCTTTAAATAAATTATATAGTGAGTGCAAAAACTGGTTAATAGTCCAACTAGAGTTAGCATGTGCTATTATGTAAGCACCATGGACAATGTGTAAAGAACAAGTTCCAAATTTCAGTAATTCAGGATCTTGTGGAGAATATCCCTTCAAGTAACTTTTGAGATAAATTAAAAATTTGAGGTTTACTTTTAGTCCATCCAAGGAAACTTGAAACATTTTTTTAAGATCCAAGATAAAGTTAATTAATATATCTTGAGGTGTTGCTGGACATAAAAAGCAAGGTGTTAAATATATTTTATGAATTTCATTTTCCCTCCAAAAGTGAACAACATCCATAATGGTTTTCTGAGCCACAGTATTTATCCTCTCATCAAATGAAATATAATAAAATGAGCACTGCTCAACCACATTCGCAAGCTTGCTTTTGAAAAAAGGACCTAGTCAATACCCGATGACATATCCAAGTTTATCTTTATGCATTTGAAATTTGGGGCAATATCACAATAGGAAAACATTACTTTAAAAAGATCACTACAAGCAGGAAAACTTCTAGAAGAAGAATGTGCCATTACTTGATTAATAGCTCACAATATTTCAGCACGAGAAACTTGATTTTTAACAAGGAAGCTCTGAATAGAACTGTGTCTAGTTTCAGGATTCATAACTACTTCATGGTCATTATCACTAAAATGTACATCTTCATGTAGGCCTAAAGATGAACTGCAAATTTGATCGTAGGGACAAAGTCCAATATTTTTTTTTGCTCCCACTTGCACCTTTCACTCTGTCAACATGCCTCTTTCCCTTGGAATGAGATCGGATTGAAGATATTCCCATGTTACTTATATCAAAGTTAGTCTTACACAAAGAACAATGGCCTTTACTTTTATCACAATCCACTTTTTGTAACCAAAGCCAATCTTTAAACACTGCATTGTCCAAACCAACCATCTTTAAAAGAGGTTTTTCCTTTGAGTTTACTCATTTCTTCTTAAATACAAAGGTCACAAGATAAACAAGTGGGATCTGCAGAATACTCAAACCAGGCCAAGCTTAGGAACAGTTGGGTGGATAGGGGGTGGGGATGGGGGAAGGAGTGAAAATAAAACAGGGGGGTGGGGGATGAAGTGAAGAACACAACAAATACTGTACTGTGCCATTGGAAGGTCAAGGTCAGGCAGGTACACCAATAGTTTGAACTTGAGCAGTTCTGACATGGAGATTAGAATAGTTATCCACTCGGTTTAGCCATCATTATTTCAATATGTGATTGTGTCTTTTAGAGTCAAATTCTGTCTTGCTGGGTTTGTTTACTGATTTCTTTTGAACACTTCTTGTGTTAACTGTGGTGGAAATGCCTAAGGGGGATAACAAAAAGGAAAAGTACTTTATTTGAAAAATCATCTTCTGCCAATCATGTACCAAAGAGTTAAGTTTAATATCCTTATCATTAAATTTAATAAAAGGATTCAAAATAAATTTGAAATATTTGAAAAACAATTATCATCCATTTATTAATTGCTTTAAAACAAACAGCATTTGCTATCCATGTGTTTTTTCAATACAAGTTAACTACTTTTAGACTCTTTCATGGATTTAAGATTTATACTTCCTGATATTTTAGGTAAAACGTGACAAGAAATATCATTTGAGACCAACACAAACAGCGATGTACTGCAATAATTTATAAAAAAAAAACTTGCAGGCAAATGTTAATTTCACAAGTTGTATTTCCTGACAATTGAACAATTTTACTCTGAATTGTGCGCTGCCATGGTAGCCACGAATATACCATGGACGAAGCTAAGCAATCCCATTTTACAAGGTTTCCACACAGAATATACCATGGACGAAGCTAAACAAGCCCATTTTACAAGGTTTCCACACAGAATATACCATGGACGAAGCCAAAGAAGCCCATTTTAAAAGGTTTCCACACAGAATATACCATGGACGAAGCTAAACAAGCTCATTTTACAAGGTTTCCACACAGAATATACCATGGACGAAGCCAAACAAGCCCATTTTAAAAGGTTTCCACACAGAATATACCATGGACGAAGCTAAACAAGCCCATTTTAAAAGGTTTCCACACAAAATATACCATGGACGAAGCTAAACAAGCCCATTTTAAAAGGTTTCCACGCAAAATATACCAACAGGCAGATCCCTGATGAATCCATATTGAGGAAGAATTACTTACATCTCCAATACTTATCAGTAAGTATTTTATTTGTTAATCTATTTATTTATTTTTCAAATTTTAATTTCAAAGATATTTTAAATTAATTGGAGCTGTGAACTTTCATTTACTTACATAGTTATCTGTTTTGAATATTAAGTGACTTTTTACTCTTTTCCAATGAGAAGATGAAAGAAGATATCGGAGATTCCTACTTTTGGGCAAGTGTCGATGAGACAACTGACTGTTGAGACATATTCATCGCAAATATCGTGATCGGTAAACTAGACTCCACAGGAGCCAGTTCTCCGCACTTGATTGCCTTAAGAGTGCTTGAAGTCCCCAACAGCTCGAAAATTGCCAGAGTTGTTCGCGATTCTCTGTGTAAGTTGAATTTATATAAGTGTTTACATTAGGAACTTTATCCTATGTAATTCTGTGAGACTAAATATTTATGTTATTGTTCTGTTACAGGAGTGCTTTGGCCATCAGAAAACAACGACGCTAAGTTTATGGTGTTACTGAGAGAAAGCAGCATATATGTTAAAAGCTGGGGCAAGTTTGAAGGAGTCCTACCCAAAACTATTTCACGTTACCTGCCTAGCACATGCCGTTTACACGGTCCCCGAATATAAAAACTGTAATTTCATCTGCTAAAAAAGTATTTTTGAAAGATCCTTCACACATATCAACATTTAGGGAATACTTGCCGTAAACACCTCTTCCACCACAACCAGTTCTAACACGTTGGGGTACCTGGTTACAATCAGCAGTGTACTATGCTGACCAAAATTCAAAGAGTATGTGTATATTAAAAAAAATCTATTTATTAAGAGCTAAATACTTACATAATTTGTTTCTATAATTCTATTATAGATTGCTAATTTTATTCAGAATTTAAATAATGAATTGGTTCTAAATTATTTCAGGTAATTCAAACATTTGATGAAGAGGATGCTGTTTCAATAAGAGAGGCAAAGGTTGCTACATCTTCTAGCACTGTTGTGTCTGATTTGGCCTATGTAAAGAGCTATTTCGACAACCTTCCTGGAGTTATCGTGTCACTGGAAGCCAGGGATCTGCCTTTAATAGAATCAGTGAAGATAATGCATACAATATAAGAAGGCGTGAAGCAAACCCCTGGACCTGTTGCCTCGTCAGTTGCAACAAAACTTGAACAAGTACTACAACAAAATCCTGGCTGGAGAACAATGCTAGCAGTATAAGACATCTTGGGAGGACAAAGCCTGCCATTGCATAAGATAAGTTTAAACGCTTTAGAATTGTCAAATTTAAAATTTTGTCCCTTGACATCGTGTGAAGTTGAGAGAAGCTTTTCAAACTATAAAAATATTCTATTGGATCTCAGAACAAATTTCACTAGTGAAAATCTAGAAAAGTATCTAGTGATTCAAAGCAATGCTTGCTTGTAGATTACATGTACTACAGTAGCCCCATGACTTCTTTGGTGCTGACTTCTGACAGTCAACATTTAGGTATATACAGTAGCCCCATGGCTTCTTTGGTTTTGACTGACAGCTAAAAGCTTTTAAAAGTTAGCAGACCAAATTATGTGTCCCTACGCTGAACTTTATGATCTGCAAAAACATGTGTTTAGCAGCTGTCACTTCTCACGGTCAACATTTAGGTATATACCTAAATGTTGACTGTCAGAAGTCAGCACTAAAGAAGTCATGGGGGTACTGTACTGTATATTCCATTCACGATAGGTTTTTACCTGGATGACAGCTCGAAAATCATGTTTAGTTTTTGGGTTGCCAACACTTGTAAAAGATCACAGTTTTGTTATAAATGTAAAGATCTTTAATTACCTGTTATACATTACATTTAAAATAACGTAACCTAAAATTTTCTCATATTATTTCATTTTTTTAAATAATTTATTTTTATCCAACCTGAAACAATATTTTAAACATAAGTAAAAGTACTTATTTTTCGTTTTGAAACGTTACTGATTTAGTGTAATATAGAGCACACATTAATACCTTTTAATACAGGCGTCATATTTACTTGGAAAATAGAAAATTGTTGTCATTATATTTTAATATAATAAATGATTTTATGATTATTTTATCGTATTTTGAAATATTTAACTGAATAAAATATTTTCATCAACTGCGTGTCTACATCATTGTAAAATACATGTTTACCGTTGTGTTCAACCACATGGTTTAAATTCGTCAGTCGCCATCTTGAAGCAATGTTCGTTAGAAGTTTTTGTGAAAGTGGTGTTAATATTTTTTTAAGGGGAATAAAACTATAAATAAACTTTGTGTCCAGCTTAAATAAATATATAAATAATATTGGCCTAAATTACTGTGGTTAACTATCACATTAATATATAGTAACATTTCGAGCTGTCATCCAGGTAAACTTAGCTCGTGAATGAATAATACCTATATTTTGACTGTCAAGTGACAGCTGCTAAACACAGGTTTTTTCCAGATCATGTGGTTTGACGTAGGGATACATAATTTGGTATGGTAACTTTACAAAGCTGTCAGAAGTCAGCTGTGAGCTGTCAGTCAGCAACAAAGCCACGGGGCTACTGTAAGTAGCTTGTAATAAAATAAATTTTACACTGATTATTGTGTGCCTATTTTTTAAAGCATCTATTTTGGTGCCTATATCCTATATTTTTTGTGCTTATTTGCCTGCCTATTTTAAACATTTTTGGTGCCTATGAATCTGGTTCCTGCTCATCACTCATAATGGTTACTGCTGAAAAAGAGTTTTAGGGGGTGGGTAAGCTATTAGTGTAGTCAAAACTATGTTTCTTTCTCTAGTATGTAAGGGGGAGGGAGGGCTTAGTGTAGAGACTGAGAATAGAAAGGTCAGCAAGTGAGGCAAACATCCCCACCACAAGGTCATTTACTAGGTCAACCAATTGTGTGGCAAACAAGATAGACCAGAGGGGGAGTAATTGAGGGGTTGTCAAATTATAACTATCACTAGTTCAAATAATATCAGGGGTCTCAAAATGCTTAATCCAACATTTCATTCAATGTAAAATTCAAAATTCCAGTATATTTGAGACTTTCCAGCCGGAAAAATAAAATCAAGTATATTTCCAGTATTGATAGAAATCCTGCTTTATATTATCAACATGACAAGACACTTGAAAAACGAGTCATGAAAGATTATAATAACACCAAGGGCAAGTTCTTTCAAGTTTCCCAGTAATGAGAAGATATTAAAAATGTATATACAAAAATATCTTTTTAGATGTTCAATATGGCACTTTATAAATCCTTTGTGGTGTGGGAAATTCTAACCGAAAAAAAAGGGTCAATCACAGAGTTCCAAGTTAAACTTAGTAGAAACAATATTTGAAAAGAGCCAATACCACAATACTCCATCTGTGGAAGACTCTCACATGGACTTTAACGTGGGATCCGAACCACGGCGGAAGTCTGGCATTCCACACATTCTCAAGTTGTGATTTATACACCACTTATAAACCCCCTTAAATAAAGAACAGACAACCCCCGCCCCTGGCCAATAATTCATCACTGTGAAATGGGAAAACCACATTTCAGCAATGATAAGTTTTTGTGTCATGCAAGTAATCTATCCTGGAACCGTTAACTCAGTAGGCAGACATGCTGAGCTGAGGTGTCGACAATTGAAATAGCGTGAAAAGAGGTTTTCCTTATAGAGTTATATCATTATATATTCGCATCCATTGTCCTTTTCCTGTGTTTGTCCTTTATATTATACCTTTTACATGTTCCTATCTATGTGTTCTATTATTCTTTACCATTTTCCTTTTTCTCCCCTTTTGTGTTTTTATGGTTTTCTCTTTTAGGAAGTTACGTTGCGCGTTTCACACTCCTACCTGATGAGTTCCGATAGAATGAAACCTGGGTCGGGGGATTGGGCGGTGACGATCAATTTTCTTTAAGAGGCAACCATTACCTTTTTGTCCATTGGCAGCAGTGTAAAATATGAACTGTGTTCTTCTTTTCATTGTAAAAGCCATATTGTGTTCGTCCCTTTTATATGTTTCTCTCCACCTTTCCCAAATATAATACAATTACCTCATAAAGCGAAAAGAGGTTTTCCTTATAGAGTTATATAGGGGAAAAGAAATAAAACAATTAAGTTTTTTTATTGTGTTGAGGTTTAAAAGTTATAATTTAAAGAAAATAGCCATTAAAAATAATTTCATCAATAAATGTGTCAGTTAATAGATCTATAGCCAAACCCGAACTTAAAATATCCTCTAAGCTAAATATGATATGTTTCTAAAACATATTTAAGTCCCATTTAACTTGCACAAAAACCTTTTGAAAAAACTAATAGCTCAAGTCAAGGAATAAATGAATATGCAGATTAAATGTTTCAAATTAGGTTATTTAATTTTAACTAAAGAGAGTAAATATAGCCAACCACAAAGAAAAATAAGTTATATTATTTATACGTCTTATTTTTGACATTTAACCATAAGAACTCACCTGCTGAGCCAACTCTCTGGTAGGAGCAAGAATGAGGGCCTGGCATTCACGAACATTTGTATCAATCAGTTGAAGAATTGAAATAGAGAATGTAGCAGTCTTGCCAGTACCTAAACACAATCACATTATTTTTAAAGTCAATACTAGGCTATTTATTATTAGCTTAAAAAAAAAACTGAGAACTTGATCAAATAAAAAAGAAGTTAAAATTAGCATTTTGGTTAAATAAAAACACATAAAGTAACATTAAAATATTATAATGGCTATAAACCATTGTTTGATGCAAAAGCAGGATTCAATTTAGTAATGATCCAAAATAGTTCTCACTGTCGATTTTATGATAAATTAATTTGAAAGGAACCCTTCCTTCACGTCAGACAAGACATCTTGGGAATGTGTGGAATGCCAGGCCTCCACCGTGGTTCGGATTCCACGTTAAACTGTAGGTCCTCTATTCCATCATCTCATAATCCCCCTACCATTACACATTAGCGTAAGTGTGTACAACCCGAACGGGTAGTAAGACGCGGTGATGATAATAATAATAATAATAATAATAATAATAATTTTAAAGGAGCTGCTTTTGTGACCACATGGTCTAAGGCATCACTTATGTGTTAGAAAAGACTACCGGGGTTCGAATCCTGGTCAGGTGTATTGTGGGTAGTTTTTTCCAAGATGGGTTTCCCCACTTGTGTCTTCACACAACTGGAGTACTTATCATAGAGTAAATTCACCACCTGAGTTTACTTGGATGACAGCTCAAAAAGTCCCTTATGTCAACAGCCGACACGTCACTTTGGATAGCCGTAATGAAAACATAATATGGTAATGTATGGATGTGATAGTTAACCAGAGTAATTTAGGCCAATATTATTTATATTTATTTGAGGTCAGGCACAAAGTTTATTTATAGTTTTGTTCCACTTAAAAAAATTATTCACAGCACTTTTATAAAAGGTCTAACAAGTATAGCTTCAAAATGATGACTGACAAAATTAAGCCATGTGATCGATTAAGACATAAACAAGTTCTTTACACTGGTGTACCCAAGGCAAAAATACTAATGTTGAGGTATCTGGTAACAATTTTTTTTTAATCTAAAGCTGATCCAAAGCTAAAACATAAATCAACATTTGAATTGTTTGGGGCTCATAAATAAAATATAAAAAGCTAATTTTAGACAGTTTCACTAAAGATAACAAATATATTTCTAGAGTCAACAAGCCGGCTACCACAAAGTTAGATTCAGTTAGCAGCCCAACCCCCTTTTGACGCAATCCTACCTCACAAAGAGCTTAACACAGGCTGCTGCCTGCACATTTGGAAGTGCTTTGCCAAGCATTGACACTAACAGACTCCTGTGTTGATGGACTACCTGGCTCAAAGAACGCAGCAAAACATCCATAAGGCTGAGGATCTGGTGTATACCTTGTTTGTAGCTAAGCCTCAGCTCTAAATTATGTTGCCTTGGTGTGTCTTTAGACACATGTTTCTTGAAAATATTTACTTTTTTAAAAAACAGTGGTTAAAACTAAATAATTAGTTTCATTTTATTGGTAATTGTAGACAAACATGGAAAAGGTGCCAAGGATATCCTACTTGACATAATGATTAAAATCACTCACCTGATTGAGCCTGAGCAATCACATCATGTGTCTTGACACAAGGCATGATAGCTCGCTGCTGAATGGCAGATGGCTTCTCAAAACCATACGCGTATATGCCTCTCAACAGCTCCTCTTTTAGATGCATGTCATCAAAATTATCTACAACCTGAAAAAGTTCAAGATGACCATATTTAGCTAGCATGCAAGAATAAATAAAATATGTTCAAGGTTGGACAGTTTAATGAATTGTATTTAAACTGAAAATGGTACAATGTCATCGGGGTTGGAGAAGGGAAAATAGGTTTCTAAGTCAACGTCTGATGCTGTGTGTTGACAAATCAAATGTTAACAGAAAGTGCCCAAAATGGATGTAGATTCTTAACCCTTTGAGTGCCAACATCGCTCAGAGCGATGCACAAAATATCTGCTAAAATTGCCAGCGTCGCTCACAGTGATCCCATATTTTCGAGCTCTTAGTTCAGTATTAAGTTGACAGATAGGATAGATTTTATTCCCACTGCATTCTTGTATGTTCAAGCTACTTTTATTTGTCTTTGCACTTAGGAGTTTCGATATCGAACACGAAAATTATTTTCTAACTCTGCTAGTTTTATCTTTGGACTTGCTTATAAATATGGCTACTAAGAGGAAAGCTGTAATTTATTGATAGCTCAAGCGAGAGTGATCAGTTTGTTAGTGATTCTGAATCTGTGAATAATGAAACTGAATAGGAATTATATTATAGTGAAAGTGAAAAATCGGAACAAGTAGGATTGGTAGTTGACGTTGATAACAGGAGTGTGAATACTAGCGATTCCTATTAGGATTAAATAAATCTTGAAGATCAGAATAATCCACCCCAACCTCTACATATTTATCCAGAAGTACCAGGTGTTAAGTCTCCTCCCCCTCCAAGCCAATTATTTATTATAGACTTTATTTAATTATAACCCTGCTAAAGTTGATGGTCACTGAAGCAACTGCTAGGCATAGCCCAATTTTAGCATAAAATCTCAAGTTATTTTTTTTATAAATTTTGTTATTTACTCAGTTTTTTATGTTCTTTTAAGTGATTTATTCTATTTCAAGCTATTTAAATTTTCAATGCTTAAAAATTAATGTTAAGTAAAACAGTATTTTTTTATTATATTTAAAAATTAAAAAAGTATATGTCTAATTATATCATCGGATTGGCAAGCATGTTAGCTAGTTTATGTAAATATTTGAGTGGAAAAAGTTCAAAGATTAATGAATTATTAAAATTTAAACAAAATCCTGTATTTTTCAGCAAAATAGCTTGACACTTTTAGTACATTTTTTTGTCATTTCTCTTGGCACTCTAAGGGTAAGACCCGCTTTGGTGGCCGCTTGGTCTAAGGCACTACTCTTGCAGTAGACTAAACTGCTGATGACGGGGCAATTGAGTTTCAAATCTCAGTCAGGTGATTTGTCTAAAAAGGTTTTTCATTCTCCCTTCACACAAATGTGGGTACACTTTCTCTAAATATAGCCATTATAAACTCTAAAAGACCATTCATTATTATTATTAGTGCCGCGTCTTACTACCTGTTCGGGTTATACGCACTTACACTAATGTGTAATGGTAGGGTGATTGTGAGATGAAATGGAGGACCTACAGTTTAACGTGGAATCCGAGCCACGATGGAGGCCTGGCATTCCCCACATTCACAAGATGTCTTGTCAGAGGTGAAGGAAGGTTTCGGTAATCAGATAAATCTGTGCCGGGACCGAGGATTGAACCCCGGCCGCCAGCACAGAAGTCTGACACCTTACCCCTAGACCACCAGGTCACCTACTTATTAGTACATATAACACAAAAGGAGTAATTCATGCTGTAAAAATTATATGAACAAATGATTTAATTAATTAGTTCCAATATAGCGCAGGAAATAGTAAACAATAAGACCCGGCATATTTACCTACCCTAAAGTAAAAATTGTCATTAATATTTCAACATACTTATACTTACTAACCAGTAGTTAATTTATTATCTACAGCTTCTCACCTCTTCCCAGTTAGATTCGATGATTCCATCAGGCTCCATGCCTGGGGGGCCATCATACGATGATTCCTTTTCACTTGGACCATTTTTAGACTCGCCCCCAGTCCAATCTTCATTTCTATAAAAACAAATCACATATTTAATTTATTTTAAAGCGTGTTATATAACTTTCTAAGCCTTTCACCGAACATATTGGTACTACGCAAGTAATCTTAGTTCTTGGGAGCAGATCTAGCACACATTAACATTCAGTGATAAATATGAACCATATTCAAAACCTCTACACAGTTGAATCAATCTTACTCTCTTCATAGTGAAAACTCTCAATTCACTAATTCTCCAACAATGTGGATTTATATAATTCTCGGCACAGCTTTATTATCAGAGCTGGTATATTTTAAAATTATTATTTGTTAGATTTCAAAATAGAAAATATCCAATCCATCAGATTGTTTAGTTAAATAGCTCACTATTTAAATATTTGTTTAAAAAAATGGTCTCAAACTCAACTAATTTTCCTTTACCAATAATGATTTTGAATTTATTCCCCCAGCATTCATTAATCCATGTGAAATACCTCAGCTTTCTAGGTTTGTGCGTAACCCTAATTTCATACACACCAGAGTCAATGAAATGTGAAAGTAGTATGCAAACTATAACCTTATTTTGGTTGAAGAATAATAGAAAAAATTCAAACATATTTCTTTACAGCCACTATCTATAACATTCTACTATATTAATTATGCTATTTTATAAGTATTGATATCATCTAGCAAAAGGACAGCTGCAGATCACATGATTTGATGTGCAATAGTAAGTTTAGAATACACATCTAAATCTTAAAGTCCTATTTGTCCTTCTTTCCTATACCTATCCTACTAGTTGGTCCGCTCAGGATATATTACGCCCCTGGTATCCTGCTAAAAGATGTAATGTTAATTCAAGATGTGTATCTAGGTCCCGAGCTACATGCTAGGAATTGGGATAAGTGTAAAAAAATAAACAAATAAAAAATTTGTTTGACTTGATGTAGCCTTTAAATATATTAAAATTGTTTTAGTAGCTTTAGCAACTTTTACTGGTCTTCTTAACAAATATCATACTGTAGATTAACCTATATAAGTGAAAGATAGAAGTTGATTTCATAACATATAGACAGACCTTATAGTGTAAACTTTAATGTTCTATTTTTTTTTTAATTTTCTGATTGATCTATGCTAAGTATTGTTTGAAATTAGATATAATTTTTTAAGGGTAAACCGTCCAAAACTCAAGCTATTATCTATCCTTTCACTAATATTTTGATGACTAGTACAATTGTTCATAAGGGCATTCATATTAATGTGACAGTTTTGCTGAATGAACCTGTCAAGATGATTTATCTCTATAATATAACTGGATGGACATCTGTAACTTAAATTTTTGAGCTGTCGGCTGCATACCTTGTGTAATAGAGAAGAAAACTTTCAGGTATCTCTTTCACGCTTATACCCATACAAGGCAAAGTGGCATTTTGACATCATTCAATAATTTAATAGTATATGAGATACATCATTGTGTGATTAGTTAAATGAAATAAATGTATTAGTAAAAGCTTTGAAGAACATAACAAATTTCGAAACTGGTGATTTTTTCCTTTAAATAAGTTGATGTAGGCCAATATATACAATGATTTTTGAAGGAAGCTTGTTTGGAAGGCTTTATCTCATACCAGAATCTCACCCCATAGTAGTCTTTAGGTAGGATAAAATACCTTCCAGAAAGGAATTTCTACTTTAATTCAAAATGGCCGTTGATCCTACCAAAATACATGATAGTAGTATGGTATGAAATAAAGCCTTAGATTGAGATTTCTACTAAAATCAGGGTTTAGTAGATACCGTACATCCTACAAACCTATAAACTAAATTATTGTTTGAATGCAAGACTTCTACACAAAGTAGGTCATTCAAACAAATGTAATATATCTAATTATTCTTGCAAATAGAACTTGGTACATGGCAAATAGCTCCCACATGATTAAGCTTGTAAATGACCCTATTAGAAGGCAAGGACACAGTATAAGGACATTTCTTTCCACGCAATTTCCCACCAAGCGGCAAAGCAAAAAATTACGTTAATTCAGCCACTTTGGTCTTGGGGTAAAGTGCTAGACTCAAGACCTGATGTTCGCTGGTTCAAAATCAGCCAGGTTTAATGGATTTTTCTTAACGATAAAAATCTGCAGCACAACCTCCTTCTGAAGGGAAATAAAGCTGCTGATCTAGTGTTGATTGTGGCATGTAAAAGAAACCCTGGAAGAAATGTGAAAATACTTTTCATAGCAAATTTGGTAGGAGCCTATGCCCTTTTGCTCTCGCTCATAGAAATTGTGTGCTGATATCAGTCGATTTAGAAAGCACACATTAAATACCTCATATGGTACATGAATTAAAAAATGATGTGTTGTCTTTTGGCATATCGATGGCCATACCCAAATCGAGTCCGCCAGTGTGTTCAATAACAAATTTTCTTTTTCATATCCTTAAACTTCATCTTCTCTCCTTGTCTAAGGACAAGTTGTATTTGTCGTCTTCCTGACCCCCTTCCACTTTGTCTTTATGGCATTAATCAATCTAAAAAATGTCTTCTAACAACGTAACCCATCCAGTTGGCCTTTGTTCTTGCAATCACCTTGAGAATGGTTTTATTCTTATTTAGTCTTCTTAGAACTTCATTAGACACTCAATCTGTCCCTGGATCCTCTATACTCTCCTTCAGCACCTTATTTGAAATCTTTCCGAATATATATTTTCCTTTTCCTGAAGGGTCTATTTTTAAACATCATACAAAGCGATGGTCCTCTTGTTGAAAAGAGCCTTGGACATGTGAAATATCGGACAATACGTGATACAATGGAAGGCAGATAAAAGTGTTATCTCTCTATCTCTCACTCAGGCTGTGAAGAGGTTGTGGAAATGTTAAATGTGTTCACTTTAAATGATGAACATTTCAAATCAATGTGTACAACACCAAACACAATACATCATACATTTCAATGTCACTGAGCTTATTCAAGATTTTTACCAACATAATTAAATAATCACTCTGCACTATTAATAAAACTTATTTTATTAGAATTTCAAAAACTAATTCATTAACACACAAACATTTAAAAAAGTGTATTTTTGTAGGGCGTCTACATGATTTATAGTTTTGAAAATCCAGTGTATTAAAAAAATCCAGTATATATGAAAGGTACTCAGAGACAAACAATCCCTATTTCAAAATAATAAAATAATAGAAGATTAGAGGAGGCCTCAGTGGTCTTGGGGTAAGATGCTCGCCTCAGGACCCGATGTTTGTGGGTTCAAACCCAACAGAGTCCGATGACTTTTTGTTGAGCGAGGAAAAACCATAGCTCAACATCCTTTGAACGAGAGGAAGTAAAGCTGTAGGTTCCCTGTGGCATGTAAAAGAACCCTGGAAGGTATGTGAAAATACCTCTCCTGGTAAAAACGATAAGTCATTTCACCTCACACGTAGAACTTTAGAGGTACAAGTAATCAGCCTTGGTGGCACAACTTCAAATAATGATTACACAGCTAGGGAGTTTACACTACCACAAAAACTATTATCCCCACCACCTCTCGACAGTCAATACTTTCCACAAGTTATATTTTTGATAATGAATTTTGTAAATAGATAGTAATAAAGATACATAATATTCAATGAAAAATAACCAATGAATACTTTGTTGATAAAAATTACTTGGAAATAAAGATAATTGCAGTTACCTAACATTGTTAAAAAATAAGCCGATAAAACCCGTTTTTTTATTAGAATAGAGACAAAAGTTAAAATTCATCCGACCACCAAAATTTTCAATTTTTGCATTTCATGTTCTAACACTTCTGCCTCTTCCTTTGTGCTTTCTGCCAAACTGTTCTTTTCACCTTTTATCTTCTTATCTCTTAAGATGCTGTTTTCATATTTTGACTCAAGCATACTTCAATCTTTTTCTTCTTTTCAAGTGCTTCTTTCCTTACAGCATGAATCATTTTTGAAATTGTCATATTTAGAAGTCCCCTGGCTGTAGTGACTGCATCATAAGTTACACATTGAGCAATAAGGCTGTCCTCATGTAGGTTTTCGACCAGGCATTCTTTATTCATAGAAAAACTTAGCAAACTTCGCTCAACGGCTGCATTGCTATGGAAGAGAACATTAATGTTTTTAGTGAAATATTGTAGTTCCTGAGATGCATTTACTTTAGAAAAAATATTCATGAAGGTCACCACTTGAAGTGAATTGTTTAAGGTAGGCAATAACTTCTTGCTTTGATACAAACTCCAAGTAGTCTCTTTTTACAGCATCAGCTTGCACGCTAGATAGTTGTTTCTTGTCTAGTAGGACTTCTAATGCTGAGGTTATACTATAGGTCCTAACAGGTGGATTGAGCATGACTGCAAGAGAGAGAGAGAGCTAGCACCCTTGACAATTTTGTAGGAGAGAAGAAACTTTTGTAAAAGTTTGTTGCAAAGATCAACTATACTATTTCATTTTTTTAAATAATTTCTTTTTATCCAACTCGAAACAATATTTTAAACATAATTAAAACTCCTTATTCGCCGTTTTGTAATTTTATCTATAATGTATAATACTGTGCGTACATTAATACCTTTTAATACAGGCATCGTATTTACTTGGTAAAGAGAGAATTGTTGTCTTTTTTTTTTACATACAATAAATGATTTTATGATTATTTTATCTTATTTTGAAATATTTAAATGAATAAAATATTTTCATCAACTGCGTGTCTGCACCATTGTAAAAAACTTGTTTACCGCCCTGTTCAACCATATAGTTTAAATTCGTCAGTCGCCATTTTGAAGCTATGTTCGATAGAAGTTCTTGGAAAGTGGTGTGAATATTTTTATTTTAAAGTGGAATAAAACGATAAATAAACTGTTTCCGTCCTCAAATAAATATATAAATAATATTGGCCTAAATTACTGTGGTTAAAACTATCACATTAATATATTACCATTTGTTTTCATTACAGTCATCGAAAGTGATAGATGTCAACTGTTGGTGTAGTGATATATTAGTGATTACTTCTGGTAACATTTTGAGCTGTGATTCAGGTAAAGTTAGGCCTTGAATGAATTATATCTCCATAGCAATGGATCCTTTCATTTAGATGTGTGCACACGTATTTACTTTGCTGTAAGTGGTAATCCTTAGCAGTTTATAAAGAATGGTCCTGAGAAAATTAAAACTTGACTCAACTACTACAGAGTGGTAAGAACTTAAGGATCAGGACTCCTTAGTCAGTGCAATCTGTTAGTGTGGAGTCAATCCCTTACGGTCCACTACACACCCCACAGACACAGACCGAAGCTGCTAGTAACACATATTTACCAATAAATAGTTTGTTCCCCTTTCAATATTTATTTTACCAAATTATGTTTTATTTAGATACTTAACTATAGCTCATATAAGGTAGGAGTGTAGGTGAGTGACAGCAAGCAGAAAGTTATTTATGGCAAACATTTGCTGAAAGTACCTAACTTCTAGCTATTTGGAAATAATTATTATTTGCTTACTAATACTATATCAATAAAAAGCGCGATCAATCACTTCTAATAATACTTTCACCTAATGTTTGCAGTAAATAACCTTGTTTTTGTAAAACTCCTTTCCCAAGATGAGGAGTGTATTTTGAAAATTAACCTATGTCTATAAAGCCTACATTTTGTTAGAACCAAAATAAACAGGAAATTTACAAAATTAACTATATATAAAAATATTTAATCAATGTGCTGAGAAAAATGTAATACATATATTTCTTTAACACAAATGTTATTAGCAGCTTAATCTAAGTGTAAAGATAGAAAGTCTAGTTTTAAAGGATACTAGCCTCCATTTGTGTGGAGATAGGGAAACTATAGTAATGTAAAGAGCCCCCCCTCCCCCTACCATCAGCATTCCAACAGTTCCAAATCATCTTGGCAAAGCCAATTCCCTTTTACAATGTTGACATTGTAAGACTAAAAGTGAGTGTATCCTATCGCTAGCAAGAGAGGAAGTGACCGCTAATAGAAGGTTATTTATTGAAAACACTGACAAACTTAAGTCAACCTATTAGGAAATAATTATTAATATATAAATATTAAGAAAATATACCTCTGAATTGGTTGACATTAGAGACTTTATGCCAATGTTTGCAACAAAGAAGTTAGTTATTAAGACATTTTTAATGTAGTCATACATCAAATCATGTTATCTGCAGCTGTCACTTAATAAATATTACCAATACCTATAAAATAACAATAACTAGTAAAATGCTATCAATGTTGGCCACAAATAATTATGTTTGAATATTCTCTATTCTTGATGCCTATAATTAAATTTAACAAATGGGCACTTATGATTTTTTTTAAATGCCGTCCATCTATTAGACTACTTGAAATACATTCAACATGAACACAACTATTAGAAGTTAGTTAAAACACATTCCAGGTGGACACAATTTTCTCCAGTCTCTTAATTTTATTGGGAAATGTATTGCTGTTAAACCATAAATTCTCAGATGGTTAAGCCTCCAAAGTCTGAAATTTTCTTTTGGAATGTATAGCTTAAGCTTATTTAAGTGTGAAATACGATTAATTTTCTTAATTTTTATTTTTTGGTTACTGCAATAGGTCCTTAAGCTAAACATACAGCTATAAACATCACAAAAAAAAAGCTATTCAATTATTTAAACACAGACAAAACTATTTGGCTTAGACAATTTCTCGTTTTTAAAAATCAGTTATCCTTCACAAAGCAGATTGCAAGATTTATTTTTAAACCAGTAATTTGGATTAAGGGCGGCCAAAAGAACATTCTAGCATCTTAAAGCACAAATTTCATGTTCAGAAAATATCTCTTCATATAAAAATATGTAGACCGAAGACAAACTACAAAGTAATCAAGACACAATTTAGAGTAAACGGATTCCTCGAAATAGGTATAACATACGTCACGGATTTATTTTAAGTGAGCACGTCGCGAATACAAATCTTAAATAAATTTCTATAAATCATATTTTAGACAAGAAAAGGAAATTTATCTGGAAAAAGGTCTAACAGAGTTTCAAGGGCAGGTAAAGCTTCTATTATAAAAATATGTATGGCCATTCTTTTTATACGAATATTCATGACAAATCTCTTGAACGCCATGTTGGCAGCTAATGCCCTGCTCAAAAAACTCTTGACAATCAACTATTAAGAAATATTTTTAACACTATTCACTAGCATATCTTGTTCTAAAGAATTGGCGCCAACCAAAAAAAAGCAGCAACAAAGTTAAAATTACTTTAGAGGGCTTATTTTCCAAAATATTTCACAACTTACCTCCGTTCAGAGTTATACGACATGTTTCACTAACGATTAGAGCGAAGGAAAGAGAAACTCAATTTAATGTAGAGAAAATGTATTCATGGGCGAACATAAATTACGAAAATTCAATGAGTTTAAAAAGTTTTACAAAATTAATATGAAATAATATTTGTTAAAAAGATTAAAATTAAAATATTATATAATAATTTTTAAGCAAACGCAGTATATTTTAAAGGATTAGTTTATGTGGAAGGATACTATAAATAAAATAAAAGAATATAAAATGAAAAGAGAGAAACAAGACGCTCAAACTCAAACACTGACTAATAGTTATATAAACACCCACACTTGCATGTATCGGTTTTTATTAAAAGAAATAGATGTCTATTTAATTTTAGTAATGGCTTAAAATAAAACGCAGTGTTCGAAGAAGGTCTGTATTTTATTAATAGAAAGTAATCTTAAGCTATTCACACTATTAGATAAAATCTAAAAAAAATACTTCAATAAAGAGTTCACTCGAAAAACAATGTTAATTAAACTATATCTTTTGAAACTTGAAATTAACCTAATTTAAGTGCTGCTTATACAATTAAATAACATTTTCTTACTATTCGGGTTTATTTTCGTTACTATCATAGATATTACTGTAAAACTACTTCTCGATAACAGAATACAAAATTAAACATTCACCCTTTGTTTTCATAGCTTAAAAAAATGTTAATAGGGTAACAAACAAGTATGGTCATTACAAGTAATTTCAAACATTTGCTGTGTATAATTTGCAGATATAATAGAGCTTCTGATCACACTTTCACTGACTGATTACATGGGCTGTCTTATGCCCCATGTATAGCGAATTAAAAAAACTTTAAATATTCACTATGTACCAATTATAAGCGACATAGTTAAAAATAGTGTATTTAAACTTTATCACAATATGTGCAATTGTAACAGTCCCTCATTACAATAATATTGGATTAATTTGAAATAAACAAACATTGCAAAGCAGTTGATCATTCAAGGACAAGAAAGGTGGGGGTATGACTACACTTGACTGGGTTGGATTCCTTTAAAGGGGG
>CABEEJ010005846.1:21651-45674 GCA_901482245.1 Timema douglasi | reverse complement strand
GGTAGAGTGATGATACATGTCACATTAGCTGTAGAAAAACTGGACCCTTGTAGACGTTGGGTAGAGTGATGATACATGTCACATTAGCTGTAGCACAACTGGACCCATGTAAATGCCGGGTAGAATGATGTTATTTGTTTAGCAATGTGTATGTAATATTAAAAGAAATTGATGCACAAGATAAGAACACTCTTATGTCTATTTGATTATGCAGGCGTATTCCAAGCTTCAGCTTTCTATTTCTCTTGGTTTTGGAGATAGTCGTGGCAGTAGTAGAAATAGGTATATAAGCTACAAATAAATAGCATGTGTGATAATTCTCACGTTTCCCTGAGTATATGCTAAGCTATTCCATTTCTATGTTTTCTGGTTTTGGAGCAATTCGCATATCTTGTCGCGTAATTAGGCATCAAACTGACCAAATTGTGAAATGGTACAGTTATTAAATTGTTGATACGTGCCCAAATATTTCCTCAGATACGGAAAATTCTTGCCGAATATAATCGTTTTCTCTTAGTTTTAGTTCGAACTAAAGTAGTTGTCAAACGGTTGATGGTGTCTGGCTCACAAAATTATATACAATAAATAAATGCTCTATTTCACGCTCCTAGGTTTTCAATGATGAGAGTGCAGAGAACTGACATTGGCATCTAGGTGGCTCAAGGCGTTATTGTTTCAATATTGGTTGAAGTATAGCAAAAAATCGACGTAAGGTGTATATATTCAGGCATTAATTAGTTCCTTTGCAAAATGTATTGCTCTTTAATCTACATTGCTATCCCACAGATTAAAATAAAATGTTAATTTATTATTTCCTTGTCTACTCTAGATTTTAAGCTGCACTTTATTGGGAGATTTTATCTATTTGTCTGAATACTTATCACTGTAAATGCTAGCTAAGGTCAAATTAAGATTTAAAACGCTTCTATGTTTAAAATTTATCTGTTTAAGAAACACCATTTAACCAATAGCAGTGAATACATAGCATCCAACTAAAAATACAGCTTCTCTTTGGATTTAAGTTTTAAATAATATTCTGTATTATATAATTACTAGTTTTTTGATTGTTTCTGTAGCGTTCGGGTAGTACGCCTATCAACCAGTAATATTAGTCAACATTTAAAGTTATCACAACAACATTCGTTTCAAACAGATTTTTATCTTAGAATGTTGAGTGATCTATCCTCTTTAACATGATAAAAAGTGTATAAAGATATGACTTGAGCTTCACCCTAAGCCAGATTAAAGGGCCTACGTGACTACGTTTTTATGTAATGTTGTTTCGTGTTTATTACCTTTAAATATTCGTATGAAGCCCAGATGTGATTAAAATTTTACAGTCAGTCAGCTTAGAATTTTATTTTATTTGTGAATCATCCTTTGCATAGAACCATTCAAGATAAGTATAAAATTACTGAGAAACATTATTGAGAGCGTTGATAAAAACATAGCCTTATTGATGTTTACATTCCTGAGCAGTTATAGTTTTAGTGTACAGGTGGAAGTGTGACCACACGAGAGCACACTATCCTTATAATTTACATTTTTGACGGTGCAATTAGCTATAGTACTTCCTTGTATTCAATTGAACAATGTGTGTACAATATATTACATAAATAGTCGAGTTGAACACTAAAGATATTTCTTTTTTTACATCCAATGTGTTACCCTTAACAGTCAAAGTTGAACAAGCGTCTAGTTCCTAATTTGCACGATATACTAAAATCTCTTAGTTCCACAGGGTGAATCCCAGCTATACACCACAAAAGGCTCCTCCTAACACTAAATGCTCTTGAGTATATTATAATCTGAGATGTAGATATGGAATGGATGAAAATATATCTGTATTTTGTAGTTAATTAGATAAAAAGTAGTTAAATAGGATTCTCCTAACTGGAGTGGCTTACATGCAATATGCCATACAAAGCTCAAGCCCATATGATAGCTAATATAAAATAATAATCTAATAGCCGAAGCTATTATGTATGATTTTTGTTGAGGAATTCACCATCAAGATATCATATTCTGAAAATTGACGATTCTCGGATAGCTCAGTGGTCAGAGCATTAGTGTACTAAGCCAAAGGTCCAGGGTTCAATTCCCGTGTCCAGGTGTCATTTTTCAATCTTCAGAATATGATATCTTGATGGAGAACTCCTCAATAAAAAGCATAAATAATAGCTTCGGCTATTAGATTCTTAAAAATTAAATCCCTTACAATTATAATAAATGTACAAGTGGCAGCAACAAGCCAACTACTGAGTCGAAGGTGGCTGCGTTATCTGATAGCTTGTGATCTTAATAAAATAACACATTTGTAGCCAACGATTTCCACACGTCCATCATAGACTCTGCCTTAAAATATGAGTGAATAATGACACTGGGCACGGGACAATTCCTGGATAGCCCAGTGGATAGTAATTGACGTACTCAGCCAAAGGTCCCGGGTTAAATTCCTGTGTTCAGGTTTCAATTTTCAGAATATAATCTAAAATAATTGCTTTTACTGACTTCGATCTTAGTAATCCCTATGACATCCTCATCGTAATAAGGTATGCATAGTAAGAGTATAGGAAAGCTGTACCAAAATATGTCGCGTCAGTTGTGCAATAGTTTTGCAATAGTTTGATTGCATGGTGACTAAAATGGGTTTATAAGACAGCGTGCACACATGCAACTGATATGCAACTAAAAGTTTGACATACCAAACCGTTTGTGTTTTGGTACAAACTAATCGATTGCGAAAACTTGTGCAACAGATTTGTGTCATACATGTCTAAACAGATGTGAGCACACTTGCCTCAAGTAATTGGATCAGTGAAGTATTGTTGCTTGTCACGAAACATGTCCTCTCCAGTGCAACAAGGTAAACAATGTATTTATTTATATTAATTAGTAAATGAGTATTATAAATTAGATTTAAACTAAATAACAATAATTTAATTTAACTAGAGCTGATTAAAACACCTTATTAATAATACAAAGTTAAATTTTTATCTTATTTTATAAATAAACCAGTATTGTAGTGTACTAAATTTAACTTTTCTTTCACTGAATTTGAAAATAAATATGAAAATTAAGATGATTGGACAGAAAGATTCATTGAATCTGTTCAAAATAAGTAATCTATTTACAATTGGGGACTACCAGAGCATTCGGACTGGAACGTAATTTCCCGCCTTTGGAAAGACCTCTGTGAGGAAATGGTTCCTATGTGGCAAGAAATGAATTCAAAAGAAAATCTGCTAAAGGTAAGCTACATTATATATATAAAAACTGTAATGCCAGTTTAGTATTGTTCCCTTTTATTACTAGAATTTACATATTTTATATTGCCAGGGAATAGACCCCTGAGGGGATTTAAAGTATTTCACAAAATAATTTCTTACTGTTACCCCTTCATGGCTCCCACGACTGTTTGTAGGATTAATAAATGTATTAAGACACTTTTACAGCATAACTTCGAATCTGACCACATCTCTTTGGCTTTGAAGGATGCAACACTCCTTAATCACAGAGTCCATGAATGTCCAGTTCACATCTAGGGATCTATGCAATATTCTCTATTTGTTTGCCAGCATGTCAAATGCACACTCCACCATTCTTCTCGCCCTAGTAAGCCGATAGTTGTAAATTCTTTTCTCAATGCCTAAGTTCCTTCGTCCAAACGGCCGCTGTGAATGCCTTGTTAATGCTAACACTTCGTCAGCACCAAACACAAATGGAATGGGAGGCAGGGTATCATCGTTTGGTGACGGAAGGTTTAGTGGTAAACTTAACTGACCCAGGTCAATTTTTCGGCCGGAGTTTGACCTTTGAAACACACAGGAATCACTAGCATTACCGAATGACCCGTTATCAATTGAATTACAACAATAATATGCATCTAAAACGGCCAAAAGAACAATTTAAAAGACTTGATTATAGTTAATGAGCTCAGAACCGGTATGATTTGGCTTTTGAATTCATAAGTGTCACACATCTTTTGCTCCAAACAGTTCGGAAAACTGGTTCTAGCTGCAAACTTTTCAGCAATTTGGCACCTTGTCTCTTCGGCCTTTTCTGGAATGCATTTATCTGAAAGGCATAACCATAGTTTCTCACACGTATCTTTAACAATTATTCTTAACCTGGACACTCCAATCCACAACTTGTAGTGCAGAAATAAAAAAATGTTCCCTGCTGAAAGGCACCTACAAATAATGAGGGGAGACACATATCATTTCATATTTATTTATAACTTAGTGATGAAAACAAATGTATTAATGTATGAACAGATATAAAATAAAAGATTAAAGTATTCTTGTCTTCTTTCCCAGAAAAATTACTACTGAGTAGGTAGGGAAACTTAAGAACATGTTTACGGAGAGAACTGGCTATATAAAAACAAGAAAAGTCAGGACAAGCTATTTCCAAACGCCAAAAATATGTGTACTGTGCCACGTTCTCGTTTCTCAAGCCCACAATGGAAGACCGGCCACTAGTCAGTGAAAGTAGCCCATCTTTTACCTGGACACAACTCAGAGACAGAAGATGAATCTGGAGCCATACAGAAAACATTCCAGATAGTTGGTGGTGACTTAAATCACACGCCTGAGGCTGGTAAACCCACCCAAATACCAGTAAATTTGACCAAAAAAGAAGAGGTCACAATCAAATACTAAGAAAATTACAACGTATTAAGAAGCTTTATTAGCAATTTTAAAAGAAAAGAAGGAAGACCAGATTGTCGAAGACAAATTCTTCCTTATTTATTTGGTACCATTTTTCAAAAAATTGACTAATGTTCAAAAGCTGTACACAAAGATGGAGTTTCTCGCCACGATAAAACACCTTGCTCAACCAATCCAAAGATGTAAATCAAAAACAGTAAACATATCTAAGCTATGGGCCTCAAAATTGTATAGTACATCATAGATTAAAACCAAATACTTCTGACTATTACATCCACCAATCAGTAAACCACCCATCTGAATCCTCAACACCCATCCAAGCTCCGAGCAATGTTTTCCAAACCAGTAAAAGTATTATGTTTCACGACTTGTGACTTGTGAGTTACAATTAAATACTGCAATTTTTAATAAATAATCAATTTATTTATGGGTGATACTTTGCATTTTATGTGGGTTTTGAATGAAATAATAAGCATCTATTTTAATTAAACCATATAATTTTTTCTAACTTTGTAGTAATGTTTTTTCGGGTGATTTCTTTGAAATAAGGTAAATATGTATTTTTATGAAAGGATAATTTATATAACTTTTCTTAAAACTATGATTATTTTGTTTTCATTACCCTTAAGTAATTGAAAGGTTTCTGTTTAAACGATGGGTTTCCTCCACTTAGTATCTTTGTAAGTCATGTAAGACCACATTAGGTCCCGAAGTTCATCAAATGTGTCAACATGCATGCGATAACAACTAAAACATTCTTCGGGTATGCTCATAAATTCGTATAAATTTTATGAAACTGTCCTTTCACCAAACTTTTCTTCCTTATTCTCAGCTCAAGAGCAGACACCACAGCTAACTCATTGAAATCAATGTATAAGCTGAGCATATTTAGTTGCACTGTTTGATGCTGCGTGTATGTGCACGGTTAGCCTATTGGTGGATAAAACTGTTGTGTAGATATTGCACATCTGATAGTTGCATGTGTGCGCCCTGCCTTGCAACTGAAATTGTAGCATAATCATCGATATTAAAAGTGTCATTGTACGACTTGGGGAGTTACATCTCTTTATGGCTTACATAGGTACTGTGGGTCATACAATGGATGAGAGTGGGATTGAAGAACTTTGGGCTATAGTGTGTACCAAGGCTACAACTCTCCTCGTGCTCACCTGCCGTGAGTACTTTCATGCTGTACGATAACACATTCACTCATACCTAACGCTTGGATGTCTACTTTTTCGTGATTATGAGTTTATCTGTGTTCATCAATAAGTAATGATACATTTAGATTAATATTTGATAAAAAGTGAAGTTTCTCAAGAAGATATAGGATAGATCGCTTTGATGCAAGAGCTGTGAAACATATAAATTTTCATTGGGAATTTTCAAAAAAAGTTAATCACACTGGAAAGCTTAGAGCCCCAAAAAATAATCCCATCAGTTGGGTTTAATCTGCAGGGATTATTCTGATCGGGTGTTGTGTAGGAGAATTGGGCTGACCGGTCCAATGTCGGGACGTTGGCTCGGGTGACCACACAATTTCCCGACTTCCCACCCCAACACTCTGCAAGTTGGGTAGTTTGTGGAAAGGTAGGGCCGATTTGCCATCATTTACCTTGCAGGCAACTGGATCTAGTTATTTAAAAATACTTGCATGACAATCAGTGGTGACTCGTATCTAAAATTTGTGGGGGTGCTGCTCGAGAATATTTTTAACCTTTGTTTTAAAATTATGTAAAAGGAATAAAAACATGTAGAAAAAGAAAATTTATTCAGAAACTTGATAAAATATTAACAAAAAAAGATAATTTTTTACTTACTTTAACTTAAATTGTTACAGCTAAAGCTTAAGCTATTCATTTTATAAATTAAATCCGTTCTTCTTGTTTTAATCTGCACAAAAAGTTCAATAATGTTCTGCTTGATCTCTGGATGACAACTGAGGAAATTTTTCTCCATTGAAAGTACTGAAAGTGCATTTAGTCTTTCTGTTAAATAAAAGAACAATTTTTTTTTATCAAATAGAATAGCTGGAAGCAGATTAATAATCTAACTCTACACTCTTCTACACTTTATCACATTCAATAATATGGTACACGGTTTTAAAGAACAACACACGCTGAGTAAAAAAAACTTCCTTCCGCCATCACGCCAAAGCAAGCACTGCAAGAGCAACAGTGCTCTCTCTACCTGTCAGTCCCGCCTTCCTCTCCACCCCCATCCTATGTGCGTATGCGCACAACAGTCAAACACCACGTCGCTGGCACTGTGAAGCGCACAGTTCCATACAAAGATTTTTGTATCTTTTTCATAAACTGGTAGATGGCTACCGAAGTACTGACATTAAGCTTAAAGAATATATGTTGTACTACAAAAATAAAGAAATAATTAAAGAAAAAGGACTAATTATATTAAATGTTATCGATAATATCAAGTGGAAATAGGTGGTCCATCTTTAAGAGAGGAGGATATATCACCAGAATACTAGAGAATGAATAGGAATGGAAATTGAGAACAACACCCCAAACTTCCGAACAAATGATTCCTTATTTACATGGAAAATGCCACTTTCCCTGTGCAAAGTCCTACAAACTATACGTAAAACCAATGAAAGATTCTTCTAGAAAAATAGACCCTGAGGAGCTGAAGAAGATTACAACTTGAGGATACCTTAGCATTCTCCTCAAGGATAAATTATGTGGTAGAATCTCTCCAAATATGGCAATTAAGCAGGAACATGTGCTGCATTTAGATTACTGCTACCTAGGTCGAGGAAGGGGTATAACTGTATGCATGATATTCCTCATTGTGTCGAACTGTGTGAAAATGCTTAAATTTTCTGTGGCTTTCAAACATCATCATTATAACAACATTTAGATCGATGAATCAATCACTAAATGCATATTAGTAGGTACTGCAACAACTATTAACCATTTTCCCCACACCCAACGGATGAGATCGTGTATCTTGGTAGAAGTCACTATTTGTGAAAAGGCAGAATAACCTGGGATTGTATACACCAGGACAATGTCAGGGAAGAACTTTGCTAATATAAAATGGCATAAAAGTGACAACATACAAACACTGTTCTCTATGCAATCTTTACTATCATTAGAAACAAAGATGTTGAAATTAGCACCCCACAGCTACTCAGCAGGAATGATATTGTGAAGGGCAAATAAGAGTTTTTGAGTTCGCACAATACGAACTCGCACCACGGCCTCCTTTTTGACAACGTTTCTATGATAAAGACTAACGAGTCCATCTTACGAAAACTATATAATCTAAATTACCTTGTGAAAATAGTGTACAGGCACAAGCTACATAGTTTATGGTGGGTTCATGCTTCACAATTTGATGTGGCCCAAAAAGAATCAATTATGGCAATATACGAGTTTGTAATAAATGTGTTAAACATGTTACCTTATGATAAAGGAAAGCGATTGCCATTTTTGACAGGTACTACGGTGCATAGACTACAATATCTGAAGAGAACTGACGTTGAAGCTCGTAGAAACACCATTTAAAGTTTTGTCATTTGACGACTGTAAAACGTTTTAGAGAGTTTAAAATTGTATTTTAATTTTTGCATCTTGCGTCTCAAACAAACATAATATAATAAGTATTTAATGAGTGGAAAATGTATGCTTTAAATACCTGCATTCAAATTCAGACTTGTGTAATACAGATAAACGTTTCAATGGACCAATTGTAGCTCCAGATGATATTGCATCAGTAGTAAAATTATTCTTTCCCATACTGTACAATGCTGAGAGCTGCAAGATTCGAAAGGAGTTAAGTTACCTCATGTACAGCAAGGTCATAGCCCCACATCAAAGAAAGAGGGATCCAGTAGATCTATCTAAATCTACATCAACAAGTGACTCGTCATGTAAAGACCCATCACCTGTGCATTGCCTCCTTCTCTCGATGACCTACTACACCTCATAGGTTGAGACCGCCAGAAAGGTTGCCAAAGAAGATGCCAATACAGATCACCTATAAATATAATTCAATGTTCTTCCATATGTGTCAGTTTCAGTAGAAATGACTGCAGTACCGTAGCTATGATAGCAGACCAAATAGATGATTGCATTCAGCAAAACGAAAACGATAAGAGCTATTTTCGAAGGAATAAGTACTTAAGGTAGATGTAAACTAAAATATGT
The DNA here is from genome assembly GCA_901482245.1 of Timema douglasi. Classification (NCBI taxonomy): domain Eukaryota; kingdom Metazoa; phylum Arthropoda; class Insecta; order Phasmatodea; family Timematidae; genus Timema; species Timema douglasi. The sequence continues at coordinate 36,832 of CABEEJ010005846.1, read as the reverse complement.
CCACACTATTTGTTGCATTGCTATTATGGCAGCAATACAATAACTATTAATTCAATTTTTACAGACAGGTAGACGGTAAACAGCAAGATGGACTCAACTTTTATTTGGATGGTGATATACTATTTCAATTCAGATTTTGTTGACGTTTAATATTATTTTGATGTTACTTATATTATATTAAAAATTTAAGCCGAAACTATTGTGGAGTAGCACTCAGAAAGGTGGTAGATGAAAGGTTCAATTTTTATATTTGACTTTCAATTATTTTGGGCTAAGTGTCATAAAATAAAATGGTAAATTATTCCAATTACCAATTTGATAACAAAAATGAATTTTTTCTAACTCTATAATTTTGAATATCCTTGATGACGTGAGAGATTCAAATGATTTAAGGTCACATACCCACTATATACTTAAGACATTAATAGGACATCTGGAGTTCAACAACCCAACAGTTATATCCAAAATAAACCAAAAATGGTGTCAATATGGGGAAAATTGTCCCCCTAGGCTCTTCTCAGTTAATTTTTTGGAAACATTTCTTGCGTATAAATGAAATGAACTATTTGAGCCTAAAATTAACTTGCAAAGAATTTGTTTTCCGTAGAAGTATATAATTATTACTGGTTTTATATGCACTAATTACTCAAATGTGTTAGGGATAAGGAATGATGAATTTAGAGGGATTGCATAGGAATGAATGTGTGTAAAGGAAGATTGGAAAAATATTTAGGAGAAGTCACAGTCAGTACAACCTACCAGATACGAACCCCGATATCCCTGTCATCAGTAGTCTGGTTTATTATGAGAGTGACAACTTAATCAATGCAGCCACCAAAGTGGGTTGCATTGAAGTTGATTTTGCAATCAAGTAAGACCAAAATATTCTTCATTCACTATATTATAAAAATTTGTCGCATGGCTTAAAACAGAATATTTGAAAAAATGCATTAATCTTTTTTCGGGTTTTATTATAAAATATTGCATATATTATGTTAACCGGATGTACTACCTGTATCGATGTAAAAATTTCATCACAATCTGTTAATTGGTTTTGGCGTTATTGGGCAACGAACAAAATAACATACTAACAGAAAAAACTTCATATACATTAAATTAGTAGATGTTTTTTCTGGTGGTCATAGTTTCTGGCTATAGATACAGAGGTTCTGGGTTCAATTCCCAGTGATTTTTAGATTTCACGTGGAGGAATGTGTTTGAAACGCGGTCAACTCTACCTCTTGAGGGCAAATATGGAGCTACTCGGATTAAAAAGTAGCAGCGCCCGTAAAAAAATCTGAGATTAACGCCCGGAGGTTTCATTGTGCTTACATCATGCTAACATTTATCAGCAGAAGTTGGCACTATCTTTGTTAAAAGATGGTGGCCGTTTGGTCAGCTTAGCTTGATTGTGGGCGGATGCCATGGAGTTTTCTTTATATTAGTAAAAAGTAGGATGTTTGTTTCAATCCCAAAATAGTAGTTCTCAAGGAGATTTATAATTGGTTGATCGATCTTTCCAACCCCTTGTTGTCAAGAATACTTACAAAGAAGATTTGCTATGGGTTAAATTTAATTAATTTAACTTGTTATAAATTTTAGACGCAATGACCCTTATAAAAGAAGGTTTTTTGACATGTTTTGCTTTCTGAAGAGATAGCCTGATGGTATTCTTCAGTATAAGAAATACAATAAAAGAATTCCCATCTCAATTCAAAGAGTACTTTTAAAGTTTATTGGCAACAAACAAGGAGACATAATATAAAATGGGAGAAGGAGATTTATAGCTGCATTATATCATCATTAGTTCTTCAATCTTACTGCTGATATCCACTTTTGCCTATAAAAAGGTAATTTTTTTTACATCTTTGAGCCTTCTTCTTCCAAAATGATCTACATAGTATCTGATTCATATAACACAGTGTTGGTCTACCTTTTGAAATTTGCCCCTACTTTCTTACTTACTAACTTTGGCATTGAGAAATTGAAAGTTAATTGCCACACTTAGTGAAATACACCCCTTATCTCTATATTGAGCTAGTTATATCCAGTTCCCCTCATTGCATCATATTCCTATCTTGAACTAGATCTATCAAGTAAGCCTCATTACACCCTATCCCTATCCTGAGCTAGTTCTATCCATTCCACCTCACTATACCCTACCCCTAGTTTGAGCTAGTTATATCCAGTAGTCATACACATCTTTACACCCTATCCCTATCATGAGCTAGTTCTATCCATTCCACCTCACTACACCCTATACCTAGTTTGAGCTAGTTATATCCAGTAGTCATACACATCTTTACACCCTATCCCTATCCTGAGCTAGTTCTATCCATTCCACCTCACTACACCCTATACCTAGTTTGAGCTAGTTATATCCAGTAGTCATACACATCATTACACCCTATCCTTATCCTGAGCTAGTTCTATCCATTCCACCTCACTACACCCTATACCTAGTTTGAACTAGTTATATCCAGTAGTCATACACATCTTTACACCCTATCCCTATCCTGAACTAGTTCTATCCATTCCACATCACTACACCCTATACCTAGTTTGAACTAGTTATATCCAGTAGTCATACACATCATTACACCCTATCCCTATCATGAGCTAGTTCTATCCATTCCACCTCACTACACCCTATACCTAGTTTGAACTAGTTATATCCAGTAGTCATACACATCATTACACCCTATCCCTATCCTGAGATAGTTCTATCCAGTCGACCTAATTATACCTAATCCCTATCATTATCTAGTTATATTTAGTTCACCTGATTACATATTATTCGAACTAGATTTATCAGGTGCACCTTACTACATCCTATTCCTATCTTGAGAAGGTTCTATCCAGTTCTGCTCACTACACCATATCTCTTTCAGGTCAATTAAAATATCATCCTCCCATCATGGCCAGGCCTTCCCAACTGTCTCTTCCCATTGGGTTTTACAGTCAATGCCCTGCTCAAGGTTTTAGATTCTCCCAGTAGCACATTTCCTGCCCTCCATCTACTTCCACAGTTCATAATGGTAAAATGTATTGTACTAGTATATTTTAAACTTTTTATGGTTTTATAGCACTTACAACTCTCAATAAAAATAAATATGAATGGTCATATTTTTATTATATATATATATACATATATTGTCGACATTATAGAAGATACCATAATTATCACAGTAATAAACAATTTAATTTCTAACAGAAATATTGCGAAATACTTTTTATAATTCCTTTCTATAGCTTTTAATCTATCTTGACGTATATTTTAATTCGTTTTAGTATTTTAAATGTTTAGATCATAAACAACAGTCTCCTAAAGCTTTAAACCAACTTCTTTTACTTATACAAATAAAATCAAACACAACTAACTAAAATATATCATATCATAAGCGTAATTACCATAAAATAAAGTTTTGAAATTAATTTTCTTGATGGTTCTAGTACTATGTCAACTTTTTATCTTTGGGTTCTCAATTTAAACCAATGTTTCTATAAGAATATTTATAGTCTTAATATTTGAAGAGACTCAAATTTTTCTAAAAAATTAAATTTAAAAATCCACGCTATGATTATTATAACTTTTCCTTACTTTTTCAAACCCTACAGTAGTTTATAGCCTATTATTATTCAAATTTACAAAGGTATGAATTAAATAGACATTAACGAAACTTTTATTTTATGTTATGAGATTAAAGTAGGTAGTCAAAAGAAATGTAACTGTGGAAAATACAGACCTTACATTTTTACAATTTGATTACTGAACTTAGAATCAAGAGAGAAATATTCGCTTTCATCTAAATTATACAGTTTAATTTTATTTATTAGCCCCGCACTTTTGAACGAGATGAAAGTTTAGTGTTTGAAATAGGCTACGTTTACTACTTCTTAGTGTTCATAACATAGATTATAATATTTATTTTCTTATGATGCAGCAATTATTAATGTAAACATAGTGAGCTAAATCTCGATTACATGACATGTTTTCCCTTACTGACAATTTGTTTCACTGTTTAAGATTATATTACCGTATTACTTAAACAGTAACGAAACACAGTAGCATTATTTTCGAACAAAGATAGCTATTCCCCAAAGGTTTCTTTCCAAAACCTCACATTTAAAATTAAAATCTAAAGCATTTCATGACATTAGAAGTAGAGTTTAGTTAAACTTATGATAAACCAAGTAATATGTCATTCTGTAATTGAATTTTTATTCGTTTTTGTAAAATATTTCAAAACTTTTCAAAGTATAAAATTATACCTGGTACTTTTCCTCAGACGAATGGCTGGGGAGGATGTCTATAGTCAAATGATCATAGTAAAGGTCTTATCTGAAAAATGGATTTGTTATGAAATATATTTTCAATAAAATGATGCATTCGTAAGGGCATGTGATTTGCAGCCGTCATGTTAGAAACAACACTAACAACATACTAAAATGGTAACTATTTTAACTGTAATTTTTTTTTCTCAAAGATTATTTCTATGAAAACTGGACTATTAATATGGCATTAGTGGGCACGCGGACTAAGGTGTCAAGCTCATCTGGTCTACTTTGTAGCTGACAGGAGACCATGCTTATAATTCCGTCTGAGTGTACTTAGGTTATCTTTCCTTTCTCTCGACCCATCGGAGAGAAAGTATTGTGATCGTAAACAAAAAAAAACTAACTCAAAATTTTGATCATTGTTGACGTTTCATGACCCCCTGAAACAGAAAAAAGATGTTTTTTAAAATTTTGTTTCTCTGTAACCCGGAGTAGAGCCGAAACCATTTTACCGATTGGGCTAAAACTAGGTATTTAGGATTCTCATAAAGTTTCCCGGAGCGGTTCAAAATATAATTAATTATTAATATATAGTATAATCAGATAATAATAATTATTATTAGAATTTGTGTACAAATATTCAATTATGAAATAAATATTATATTAATATCTCAAAACTACTTTTTCATGCTACAGAATATTATTACTGATAGATATTTTTAAATTATATTTAATCAGTTGTGTAAAATCAAGATCTTTAAAATCAAATTTTGGTGTTATTAATTTTTGGTTGTTGTCGAAATGTAACTTTAATCTCTTCTTGATATATTAAATAATATATCTATATAATATATAATATAATATTATAGAATATATAATATAATATAATATTATAATAATGATTATATTATATAATAATTTAAAATTAAAGATTACATCAGGGGACATGCATCAGCGCTAAGCAACATTTGGTGGAACTGACAGAATAAAGAACATATTTAAAACTACTCCTAGTTCAACTGGCTGAATATTTTGGGTGCCCCATCCATTTATACTACCCGTTTAGGTTATAAGCTTATGTAGGCCCTTCTAATTACGTTAGTCGTTTTAGATATGAGGAAGATACTACTTAGAGGAAGTGTACTTGCTTTTTCTTGGAAGGGGAGGGGAAATCCATTTGGGAAAAACTACCCTCATTACATTCGACCGAGATTTGAACCTCGTTATCCCCGTCATCGGCAGTCTAGTCTACTGCGAGTGGGGCGTGTTAGCCCACGCAGCCACCAAAGTGGGTAATAGCGTAGTTACCACAAATTGTAAACGCTCTTGGAGTCAGCACAGTTCTTTTAATGTTTTGATGTGACTGTTCTAGTTTGTAAACAAAGTCCCAGCATGCAAGGCATTTGCAATGATCAGTATTATATTATAGTGTAGAATTTAAGCTATGCGTTAAATTGAATCGAGTCCTAATAATATCTTGTATTCCTTAAGAGCACATTACATTTTTACATTTACTATAAAGTCTGAGTCTACTGTCTGTACGTTCGGTATTAAAAGTGGCTTATAAATGGTTTCCAGAATAGCCAAAAAATCGTTGCTGGCAAAGTTGTATCTTTCGTTTTCATGACAAAGAATTAATGGTCACCAACTTCAGTAATCTAACGGTCTAAGGCGTCGCTGTCATGTTAGACTGGCCTGCTGATGACGGGGAGATCGGTGTTTGAATCTTAGCAGGGTCTACTGAGGGTTGTTTATCCTAAATGGTTCCCCACTCTTCTTCCAGGTCAATGTAAGTAGATTACCTTTAAAGTGCTACCTTTCTCATCCCTTACACATTAGAGTAGTTATCGTATATGCGCATAAACTTAATGCGGTGGTAAAAGAAATACAATAGGTACAGCACATTAGGTGATTTTTCCCTTATAGAGTTAAGTTGGTTCGTAAGTCCTTTTTAATATGTTTAACCGATTATGAACTTGTATAGTATATCAATAACAAAGTAAACTTTAAAAAAATTAAAAACTTTTAACCATCCATATGAACCCTATTTTCACATTTTTAGTTGTCCTTTTTACAGAGACGTTCTGGAATGATTCGAACACTTAACTTGGATTAATGTATATTGTAAAAGAGAGAAACACTCTAATATGATTATTTAAATAATTATCATTGATTCAGTGTTTTGTTGTGAATACATGAAATAAATTAATAACAATTCCTAGAAATACATGAGCAAAATATATCAGTTTTACTCTAATTTATTTAAACATAAACATAGCTTACATGACGCATCTCTTTGAAATGAATGATAAATCGTGAATCTAATTCATCGTACTAATAATTGAAGATTAAACCAAGAGCAAAGGCTTTAGTCTCTGGTCCATTTTTTCCCCCCAAGGTGCCTTAAAACCCGTTTTGATAGTGTTTATTGAATAATTATGGTAATGGCTACAGACGAGGAAGGTTTAATTCATTAAAATTTAAATTAAATGTACTAGCATTTGCCTGGAGGGAGAGTGTACAAATATTTAGAAAGAACCATTCTCAATACACCCTAACGGGATTCTAACCACTATCACCCGGTCATTGGCAAACTATCGTGGGCCATCGAGGCGGATGATATTTGTCAAGTATATGTTCGGTGCTCGAATTGGGCCGGAACGCCGTTCCGGTTGATACGAAAATATATTATGAGCGTTTCTGTTGATACAACAAAAGTTTAGAGTGTTCCGTCTGCACATTATAACGCCACTTATTCGTTCTTCCTGTCGTTTCCCAAAAGGATCCCTATTCTAGTCTGAACGAACAAGGATCCTAAGTCCGTACACCGTAGGAATTGTTTTCTGAAAGGCCTTTTTTCTTACCAGAAGTCTATAATATAGTAGGGTATTGATAGTAAAAAATACCTTTCAGAGAGTAATTCCTACCGTGAATGGAGTATACTATGTGTCTGTATAGTGTATTGTATGTTGTATTACACTGGGTTTTCCACGAATTTGCTTCACAACAAAGACGACGATTCCTATAACAAGACAATGAGCTCAACACAAATATTTTCAGATGTTAATCTTTCACCTCCCCTTTTGTACCCTCCATTGTGGGAATTATATTTGGAATAGGCATTTGCCGTTTCTTTTCCTAGATAGAAGATTTATTCCATCAGTTTCACATTGTCTTTCTATCATAGTGTAAATACCGTAAGTACCTATTTGAAGTTTTGAACTCTATGCCACAAGTAAACCGTTATCTCTTTTTATAAATTATGTTACGCGTAAAATGTTATTTGTTTATTAAAGTTAGATACATCATTTCCTTTCTAAGGTTTAAAACAAAACTTATTTTCTTCAAAATATTTATTGCATTGAATGATATGAAAAATGACAAATGTCAATTTGTCGGTGGCTAGATCTTTATAAATGCCAGGTCAGCGGTTCTAAAGGGAAGGTTGGCGAAATGACATGGGACCTCTGAAAAACCCTGATCGTTGGTCTTTACTGTTATCTGGAAGTTATAACCACAATATTGTCGGGAATTAAATTAATTTTATTCACTTTCCTATAGTTAAATATTGATTATTAAATTGTTAACAGCAATTTTCCTCTTTAGAATTATTCAATACACATATTTTTAAATCAAATAGACAAAGCTATCATTTATGTATTTCACATATTTTGATTTGTTTCATCAGTAGATTTTCTAAAACACAAAATAATCTATTTATTTGGAGATGCTACACATATATATTTCTCGTGCACAAACAGCCATCATGTTCTTATTATTAAAATGAACAGGCTAATTGATTTAGAGTAAAAATAATCCCATATCATAGGTAGGTACTTAGGTTTTAGACTAGTTCATACCTTCAAAAATAAATATTGGATATCGTTTTACTGTGGCAGTGAATTTTTAGTTTCAATATATATCAATATTTATTAATTGCAATTATCAATAAATTATATTAGTATAGTAAAATGCGATGTGATATTCAGTTAAAGTGCCATGGCTTAGCGTCCAACATATTGACGTGTGTATAGACAATGCAATAAGTTCTAGCGGTGTAATAGTGTCATGCTGTAAAATACGATCAAAGGATTATTGGTTGTTAGTTGTTACCATTCCAGTTGTTAAAATTTCCCAATTCGAGCAGTGAGTATATTATTTTAAAATAACCATAATCTAGTAGATATAATTTATCATAATAAGTTGATAGCCATTACTTATTCAGTATAGATACACACCTTCAGTGGTGAGCAGCATTGCTGGCAGAAATAAATTCTATTTTGGGAACCTAGTAGACACTTTGATCTTTGGTCGTTCTACGCCATCGGCTCGCTATTTATCTGGAAACTATAGTCCATCCCTTGGTAATCCTTTTCCCGCTGGGAGGAAGCTGTGGTTGGTTTGGTAGAATTACGCCCCCCCCCCACCCCTCACCAGCCCTTTATTATCTACTAGATGTTCCCGGTATACCAACCTTGACGTCATTCGGACATCAAAATCCTCCTGAATTCTACTAATATTATTATAACTAGACATTATTAGAACACCTTTAAGCAAAAGAGTACTCTCCTTGTAACATTTTAGATGTGCAATGGAAATAAATTCACTAGTAATCTCGAAAACCTATGTTTCATGAAATCGTATTATCGCTTAGTTTTAATTTTACGTATGTTAGTAAGATTAGGATTTAGTGTCACTAAAATAAGTATCACAATATTTGTTTAATTAATATGGTGTAAATTTACCGACACTAAGTAAAGCAGACTGTTCTTGGGCATTGTTAAAACTATATAAAAAACAAAAAAAAGATATTGGGAATAGAAACCACATGCTATTATATTTAACATTAATTTTGTTACATAATGTATTGTTCAGCATAACCTAGAACACAATTTTCTTCTTTTTTTTTTTGTAAAATATAAACAATTTAATCTGTTATACTGTACTCTCTTAACTCTTTTATTTGTAACAATTAAACTCTTATCAAACAGCTTAATGCTTAATGTTTGTATGTAAATTTTAATGTGTTAACTAAGTCCTATATATTTTTATTTAATATGATTAAATTTTGCTAGAAATCCTTATTAAGTAGTTAAATAATAATTGTAATGCTAAAAAACTTTTTTGTAATCAAAAAGCTAATGTTTTAGTTAAAACTTAAAAAAGTTATCATCATCAGTATCATACAATACTTCAAATTAGACTTTAAATGTTTTACAAATACTGATTAATTCTAGTTACAGAAACACTACTTAACCATTTATTTAAATGAATCTAGCACCATATCACAATCATACATTTCTGCCTGTGTTGAGAATTGAACTAGAAATCCATTTGTAGTTCCCTATGGTTCCACAGGTTTTAGTAAACATCTGCTATAATTACCCAATACCTAACAATAATAGCCCTATTTCCTTCTGGGACTTCTCATACTTGATTCTCCATTTGAAGAATGCTCCTTATAATCGTCATTTACTTGAATCTTTTCTAATGATCTTCGATGCTGATTCACGGCGGAAGGAAACGCTCCTGTGGTCCTGGATGGAACTACAGTGGCGATCACCGCGGGAGGACGGGACGCTAACCAACTGTCTCTGGGTATACGTATATCTTCCATCAACGCTTTCGTGGCGACGTGGTCCTAGATTCGGGCGCTTACTAGGTAACGATGACGCAGTTCATCAGGCCCTAATGGCCTACGAAGCTAGACGCACGTGTATAGGTACTGTGTAACTACAGCACCCCCTATTTACACTACATATCATCGATAACATTAAATATAATAAGTCCTTTTTTCTTTAATTCTTTATTTATTTTTGTAGTACAATTAATATTCCTGTCAGTACTTCAGTAGCCATCTCCCAGTTTATGAAAAATATACACAAATCTGTATATGGAACTGTGCGCTTCACAGTGCCAGAGACGTGGTGTTTGACTGTTGTGCGTATGCGCACATAGGAGGGGGTGGGGAGGAAGGCGGGACTACCAGGTAAAGAGAGCACTGTTACTCTCGCAGTGCTTGCTCTGGCGTGATGGTGGAAGGAATTTTTTTACTCAGAGTGTGTTGTGCTTAAAAACCGTGTACCATATTCTTGAATGGGATAAAGTGTAGAAGAGTGTAGAATTAGATTATTATTCTACTTCCAGCTATTCTATTTGGTTAATTTTTTTTGGTTATTTTATTTAACTCAAAGACTAAATGTGCTTGCAGTACTTTCAATGGAGAAAAATTTCCTCAATTGTCATCCAGAGATCAAGGGGAAAATTATTGAACTTTTTGAGCTAATTAAAACCAGAAGAATTATTTTCATTTTTAAATGAATAGATCAAGTTTAAACTGTAACAATTTAAGTTAAAGTAAGTAAATATGTTCTTTTTTTGTTAAGATTTTATCAATTCCTGAATAAATGTTCATTTTATATATTTTTTTTTCCCTTCTACACAATTTTAAAACAAAGGCTAAGTATTTTCTGGAGCAGCACCCCACTAATTTTAGCTACGAGCTGCCACTGTTGAAATCCAAAGCTCAACTTAATAACAGCCACTGTTCCTAGGCGGAAGTAGAGTTGTCTGACTTGGTCAGTCAATGAAGAGTTTGATTGGTGAAGAAGACGTCAATATGCATCCCCCCATCCCCCCACTTTCAACTATATCATGCTCCTTCCCACACAGGTCTATATAGCCAAGGTTTGACCCTTCAGACGCGCCTTTATTCAGATATTCATTAAGCAGTGAAGACGAATTTTTCAACGACTTGTGATTCATATCATTTATAGGCTTTGAGGACCAGGAACTGGTTGATCACGTGGGTAACGATTGTGAGAAGTCGAGTGAGCTAGTATAATATGGTTGTACTTGAATTTTGAATTGATAAATCAGTATTAGTATGTATTAGGGAACAATGTCGTTGATTTTGTGTAATATAATCTCCCGGGGAAGTGATAATGTGTTAAGTTAAGTTTAATTTATTATTTATGTAATTTATTTATTTAATGTACTTATTTATTCTGGTGAAGTTACACTTAACAAGGTTATAAAAAATTATAACTAAGGAATATTTTAAATACAAAAGATATAGCGAAATAAAATAGATTTTAAAAACTAAACAATTAGAAAATGTAAACCAACCACATTCACAAATATTATTAAATGTGATCAATTATTACATGTTTTATTTCATTCATACAGCATGATTATTAACTATTATTAAAGTAAAAAATGTATAATGGATGTGTTTCATTATAAACAATTAATAAAAAAAACACACACATATTTTTCCTATTTAGTTTCCCAGCTACTCAAGAACAAAAGCTTGAAGTTAATTTCTTAATTTTATAAGTGAATATAGTTCTTTTTTGAAAGAAGTAAGCGTAGTCAAATTTAATCTTATCTTTCTGAGGTAAACGATCGTAATGTATTTAGTACTGGCGCTTCAAGTATAATATAATGTTGACTTGTGAAATATATATTTTTCATTAATTTATTATTATTTTTAGCACCAGCCGTTCGGGTTTTACGATTATATACTAATTACACTAATGTATTAGGGATTAGGAAGGTTGAATTGAGAGGGAAAATACCTGAATTCACGTGAAGTGCGGGTAGAATATCATTTAAGAAAATCACACGCAGTGCAAGTGATCATCTCCGGCAGTCTAGTTTATTGCCGAACTAGCGCCTTAGACCATGCTTCCTCTCAAGTGGGTGTCTTAGTTAAGGTATTATTTGGTTAGCATTTTGCTAAGTAGGACTCATTGAGTTTATGATTATATTAACATTATAGTAATGTGTGATATAAGGTAGCGTAAGTATTCTTATAGTATTGACATTTTTTGGCCAAAATAAATGAAATATTTCTCCAGTAGCAACATAGAGATTAGCTTTATACACATGCTAATATCATCAGATCTTAAATATATGTCAAGGTTTGTGACTAGGTGTAACGCTCCATTTCCTAACAAGCTGTGTAGTGTGCGTGTGTCTACGAATGTGTGTATCAAACTAGAAGAATAGAAATAGAGAGAGATGGAAAACAAAGAAGATACACAGAGAAAGTTGTGTCTAGATTCAGACACCGATGTCCAAAAGTTAAACATTGTATTAAACATGGCTACTATAAAAAAATTATCATTTTACGCAACAGATCCATTTAATAATCTGGAGTTTAACGTGTAAAACTATCATCTATTTATCTAGATTCGAAAAATTGAATAGAGTATTAATTTTTAGATTGATACATGTTGTAATATCCAGTCGTAAACCAGGATATAAAACCAAGTATTTGTATTATACTCGTATTCAATGATTTCTGTAATAACCTCACTTCAAATGTTTTAAAACGTTTTTACAAATGTTTGATATTTAGGTGGGGTAGAGAGTTGGGAGGGACCAGAGGACAAATACTTCCTCTCCCCTGAGTTTGACGCTGAATTCAAATATAATAGAACTGTTTAAATCAATATACCTACATAAAAATGTTTTTTTAAGAATCCTCTCCGTTTTAAGTAATGGTTTTTTTCCCATTTGCTGTGTTATTAAAAGTCCTCCATGATAATATAGTTATCGCACGTAGTTAACCATTTTTTTTAAATAAAAATTGTTCGTGACCTTGAACTTAAAAAAATATTTTTTCATACAGAGTGGCTTATCTTGATGCACAATCTCATTGAGTTAACAAGACATTCGAAAAAGTACTTTGGGTGTTTATAGTGAGTGGTATCAGAGCGTGTTTATAGTGAGTGGTATCAGAGCGTGTTTATAGTGAGTGGTATTGGAGTGTGTTTATAGTGAGTGGTATCAGAGTGTGTTTATAGTGAGTGGTATCTGAGTGTGTTTATAGTGAGTGGTATTGCAGTGTGTTTATAGTGAGTTGTATCGGAGTGTGTTCATGTGTGAGTGCTATCAGAGTGTGTTCATGTGTGAGTGCTATCAGAGTGTGTTCTTATGTGATTAATGACATCATAGCTGATTGGATCCAATAAGTTGTTTCAATATTTTTTTATTAATCTCAGATTTTCTTCTGTCTTTCAATAAGACTTAAATACGCGTTTTGAAGAATACCAAGATTTATGAAAGCTTTTCAATATGAATTGAATACTTCTCAAATATTAGGTTTGACCTTTACTGAAGTAATTTTGTTTCAACTGGTTTACTTATGGGTGGTCTAGAATAAATAATAATAACACATCCACTGAATCAACATTCTAATTATTTTGGCCTAAAAAATATTTGTCATAAAAACATAAAAATTTGGACCTTGGCTCAAGCTCCCTTTAACTCCCCCATACTATTGGTCGGTTACAGTTTACGACTTTAGGTGTTAATCTGTTTTGCTCCTAAACATCTACTCTCACACTGTGTGGTGCACAGACCACTGTCACAGATGTATGTAGGGAGATAAAGGGGGTTTAATCCACCGGAAGGATCGTCATCAAGTATTCAGCGCCCCAAGCGGCGTTTCTGTGTGCTCTTCTCTTGTGTCCGGTGTAACAGTCAGTGCAAATATACACTGTTCTGTATCATCTGTGAATGTTGGCACGTGACTTTCTAGAAACTGCATCTAGCTATGGTTCTCTAGAGCTTTGTTTCTATCAATAGTCGTCTGTTTATCTATATTTATAAACTCTAGATTATAGCTTACCTTTGAAATTTTTGGTCCATTTCTCTTAAACATGTCCAGTTTTATATATTTACCTAGCAAACTTTCTTACGCAATGTGCTGAACATTTATTTATGTTTTCCCTATTTAATTCTAAATTACCGTACACATGTTAATTTGAACATTTGCCTAGTATTATGAACTTACTTTTTCACTATTATCTTTTTTTAGTACTACGTATACTACCCGTTCAGGTTATACGCCTAATTTCTTCTTATCTATTAGATTTGATATATTATTTATCAAATAACTACCTTATAATATGAACTGGAGGCCACGTGACTAAGTGCTAATCTCATCTAATCTAATTTACCATTGCCTGGGAAACACAATTTACAAACTCATACGGATTTAGTTATTTGCGTTTTATTCTAAAAGGTTTATCGATCTTCCTCTAAACAAATCCGTGTATTTTACTTTCTAAACTCTACCTTCCTCATCCATATTCAAGTGGTGTTATTAAAAAATAATAAGCCATAATAGCAGAGAGTAAAGAAAACACGTCCACAGAAGTTTTTATAATATACATTTAACATCATTTAGCTATATTTTTTTTATCAATTTTAAACTTATGGTTAATTATTTCACGTAAACTGGTCAAAAAATTATTCACCTCCAGACATCTCTTGTTTTATCATTTTAACAAATACTCATCGCATGGATTTATGTATTCCTTCTATATTATTTATCTACCCCATACCAACACATTTATTCTTTAATCTATTTATATACTTACCTAGCTATAGATAAACATACAAATATTTATTGAGCTTTAAACATTAGTTTGTCTAGTGAACTGAGACATCTCTTGTACATGTTTCTATGTTACATTGAATATATCCTTAGCTATTCCGTTCCTCTATAAACCGTATGGAAATCGTCTCCAAGCATTCACATGTGTCTCATGGTAATTACGGATCAACGTAATTCCCGTCTAGCGTTACCAGTGAAAGCGTGTTGACACAGCAACAGCTAGATCACACCAAACTACTCGGTTAGGGTTGCGTTGATTTAGTAAACATTCAGGATATTTTCTTTGGGCCACTGTCTAACTGTCTGACTGTCTAACTGTCTAACTTACTGCACATGCTGTCTGTCTCCGAAAATAAGATTGACAATATATCAAAACTGTTGTTTTGTTAAAAAATAAGACAATTTGAGATAGGCATTCCTCTTCGCCTAGATATAGGTCTAAGACGTTTTATTTGCTCTTTTTTCGTTATATGTGTAGGGAGCGTGGGGGGG
>CABEEJ010005846.1:0-21525 GCA_901482245.1 Timema douglasi | reverse complement strand
GGGGGCTGTCGAAGGATGAGTTCAGGGCATAAAGAGAGAAGACAGAGCAGAGCACTAGTGATAGAATACGACACATACCCTGGAATTTAAAGATGTGTGGCTTGACAGTGATAGCTATATTTCCACGGACCAAGGTGGCCGCCATGAGGGACATCTGACCACAATGCTTGCATACCAGACGTGCAATATGGAACTAGAGGTGTTTCTTAGTTGTCAATACACGTGTTTGCTCATAGCTACATTATTCAGAATATCTATTTGTGGGAAATAATTCTAGTATTAGCTTTCTCTCTCTCTCTCTCATATCGGCCTCTTCATAGAATAATTGTGTTCCTGTTCGTAGTAGTGGATAAGTGAATAAATTAGCCAAAAGCAACTTGGAATAGCCTTGAATTAATTCTAGCTGGAGCTTATGAATATGTTTACAACGTTTATATGCTGTCAAATTAATAAATTAAAAATATATATTATATATAAAGGTGTAATTTAATTACTTGTCATCAGCTTCGGTGACCACATAGTCTAAAACGTTACTCTCGTGGTAGACTAGACTGACGATGATGGGTATTTTGAGCTCTAAATCTCAGTCAGGTGTACTGAGGATGTTTTTACATTCTCCTTCCATACAATTGCGGGTACACTTCCTATAGTTATAGCCTTCCTAATCTTTAAAACCACCAGCGTTAATAGTTCATAAGCGTCTAAACTTAACGGGTAGTAAGACTCGGTGCTAAAAAAAATTGGCTTCCTTAAACTAGATAACCTCTGATTACATAACCTCTTATAAGATAACTTCCTGAAGTGATATTCACGCTGTTCAAAGTGTCAATCTAGCAAGAGACTGAACTGCGAATGAGGAGAAGGAGGTTAAGATCTTTATCTAGACCGGGTTTGTCAAGAGCGGGGAGGGGAGGGGTGATAGGGGAAGTAATATTTCCTAGTGTTATTTATCATGGAGGTCTACTCATCCCCTTTCTAGGCTAATGAATACACTGCTTAGCGTGTCAATGCTCTACGACTAGGCTCTCCAGGTTTCTTCTCGTGTGAGGAACATTCTTCACTGGTAGTTAATGGATGAGTATATGACGGACGTGTGGAATTTTCATCTACATATGAGCAAACAAATATATCGCAAGCTATCAGATACAATAGCTATCTGTGACTCTGGAGGGCTTGTACGCTGCCAGGTATAAAACACAAGATTGTAATTAAAACTAATTTCATTGAAAATCAACAAACAGATTGTAATTCATTGTAATTACGCGTTTGTCCTTTTACGGTAGAGACCACAATCCAATTCATTTCAATTAATTTAAATGTGATATCCTCTATATGGACACCCCCCTAATTACAATTAATTGTAGCCTGTGTGTTGGTATTAATTAATAGAATTTATATAAATCCTTTAAATGATCCATTTGTTTAAACCTGTAAAACTACTACGAATAATAATAACTGCTATAGTATAAAATAATCATAAGGTAAAGTTTTGACAGTGATTTACATAGTATTCTAATTTGACATTATTGTGTCAAAATTTAAAGAATATATGTTTATTCAAATCATTCTTTATAAATTATTTACATTTTTAACCATCTTTAATCCATCTAAAATGTAATTTTAAGGGAATGATATACATCCTAAAGAAGACAATGTGTCAAACTTATTTCTACATTAGTAATTAGCAAGCACCCCTTAGCTTAATTATACACTTGAATATTCCTGTTTTGGTGCCCAATTGATCAGACTAAGCAATATCACAGATAAGGCAAGGAATGTGGACGTTGGTCAGGTTTTTCAAAATA
The DNA here is from genome assembly GCA_901482245.1 of Timema douglasi. Lineage (NCBI taxonomy): Eukaryota > Metazoa > Arthropoda > Insecta > Phasmatodea > Timematidae > Timema > Timema douglasi. The sequence continues at coordinate 19,720 of CABEEJ010005846.1, read as the reverse complement.
TACTGATTAGCATAGTTCAGTATGTATTAACCAAATAAAATAATATAAAAAAATGTATTTTAAGAGTCACAATTTACTATTTTCCCAAACATGTTGTTTTATCGGAGAATATATATATATATATCTCACCCCTCCACTTAAGGCAAAAAGACTGTTTTACCAGAAAAACACTAATTTCCTAGTTACTTTAGCACATCAATTAACCTCAACCATCCTTCAAAATGTTATAAAGTTAAGTTATATTATCAAGTGCATATTCAAGATACTATCCACCCCTTCTTATCTCATTTTACCCTCAACATTTCAACAATAGTTTATCTTTCTATATTGTTCTTTCTTTTTTACGTCCTTTTCAAACAAAAGCCCGTGAAGCCTTGACAAACAGTTTTTCCTGTTAAGCGTTTATTGTGTTTAAAGGTTTTTATAAGCACCCTGTCTCACTCTCTCTCTCTCTCTCTCCTTTCAAGTTTTGTAAAGGATACCAACATTCAGGAAACTAATTATAAAAAAGAATGAGGCTGTAAAATACAAAGAGAAGTAATTAATTAAACGAGACAAGATGAGGGGATTTTGGGGGGAGGTGGGATGGAAGGGGGGAGCAGAGGGTGTTGGATCGAAGTAATAATGAAACATGCCATCTATTAACATTGTAATAATGTGTAAATTAATTAGTGTTATAGAGTTATTTATATAAAAAACTATAGAATCAATTGTGTATTCTTTAGTTGAGAGGATTAAATGTACCGTCTAGTTGTAACAAACTTGAATCTATTTTCCCACCTAGATATTTTTATAGCCGAGGTTACTCATGTCCATTCTGAAGAAGGCTATGAAATATCACAATATATTTCACAGGTGACCATTTCAATTATTGGTTACTGACCTCGCTGTGTAACACCGCCCTTAGTCTTTCCAAAGTATAAGGCTGATGCACAACAAAACAAAACATAAAAAATACAATAATTGCAGAGGAGCCGATAGGACAAATCAAAAGCAAATAGGCCGTACTCACGTCTATTCATTTTCTGTTTCCCTGAACTCACTCTTCAACTATTTAGTAATATAGATATATAATATATAATATGGGAAACAGTGAAGGATATGACATATAAATAGTTCGATATAAAGAAATATGTCAGAAAATAACATTTTATTTTATTGATATTGAATAAATATTGAACAATAGTAAAAATTTGGTATAAATATATGTGTGTGTGTGTGTGTGTGTATGGGTGTGGGTGTGGGTGTGGGTGTGGGTGTGGGTGTGTGTGTAATATGAGTCTTACGTACGACAAAAACGATAGTTGCGGGCACCGCCAGTAACCCTAAAATTGGGTAACATTCAATGTAATGGAATATTATAAAAGATTACTCCTAACAAGTAGTAAAAACTATAATCAAAATCAGTACGTTACTCTTATTTCCTCCATGACAATATGAAACTTTCATGTCGTATGGGTTGTATTTCTTTTTCATGACAATACACTATTTTCCTGCCACGTAAACTATAGATAACTAACATTCCTTTTAAAAAACTTCCACGCCAGATATACTATAAGTTACTACTATTTCTCTATCCTGATAACATAAGAGTTTCCTGCCATGCAGGCTATAGGTTACTGACATTTCCTTCACAAAAATGCAAAACCTCTACGTTACTAATATTCCTTTGACAACAATGTAAACTTTCATACCAGATTGGCAACAAGTTAATAATATTTCTTACTAATATTTCTTTGACAACAATGTAAACTTTCATACCAGATAGGCAACAAGTTACTAATATTTATTTGACAACAATGAAAAACTTTCATGCCAGATAGGCAACAAGTTACTAATATTTCTTTGACAACAATATAAGATTTTCCTGCTGCGCAGGCCATAGTTAACTAATTTTTCTCTCACAACAAGGTACACTTCTCATGCCGTACGGGCTGTAAGTTTCTAATATTTCAAAACTGTGACTTGCAAACAAACAATTTTGACATCACGCGAAACCTGATGGGGCTTCATGTCGAAGAAAGCCAAATAGAAGATAAACATAATTTACCACGATGTATCTTAAAGATAAAGTATCCCTACATACATATCTTTCAAGTTGTATAGTTTTATGAAATTTAAATAATAATTCTCCAAACAGAATTTCTATATACATTATATACAATAGCCGAAAAGGAATTTTATACCTTCTAAAACCATCCTGGACACCTGCGTGCGTCCGAAGACAAGATCCTGACAAGAGTGTCCGTACATTTTGGACTACACCATTATATACGCTTATTCTAGCTCTGAAAGGGGGAAGAGGTGTAAACAGATCAACGGAAAACACAAAACAAATGAATAAAGGGAGGGGATAAATAGACGACAGTGGAATATCCGAGGAGCTGGTAGATTGTTCTAGGCCAAATGTTTCAACACTACATCACATCCTTGTGCCTGCGCACCACATTCATCTCACCACGCCTCGTGATAATACACTGTTCAGTCTTGCATGATATTTACTCGTTTAGTTGGTCGGTCGAATTCATAGAGGCATGTTGTTGTTTATTGTGCGGGGAGGAAATTAATGAGTTGAAGCAGCTGAATGGGGCCAAGGTGATTTTACTTGCTTTACTTCTAATAGTGTCCAGTCTTGCTTTTTTATTCGTGCACTTTCGTAGCTTATTTACAATAAACGCTAAAGCTGGTCGTGTGGTCTAACGCATCACTCTCGCATTAGGCTAGAATGTCGATGACGGGGAGATCGTGGTTTGAATCTCAGTTAGGTTTAATGAGAGTGGTTTTTAACAAATATATTTATTCCCCCTTCTCACAAATGTGGGTGCATTGCCTATAAATACAACCTCCAAAATCTCTAAAACCATTAGCGTAATTGGTGCATTAGAGAATAGCCCAAACGGGTAGTAAGACTTGGTGCTAAAATAGTAACATACTTTGCTAATGGATACTACACATACACAAACACTTGATATGGTTCTATCCAGTCCACCTCATTACATCCTATCCCTATATTTAGCTAGTTATATCCTGTCGACCTCATTACACCCTATCCCTATCTCGAGCTAGTTACATCCAGTTCACTTCATTACACCCTATCACTATCTTGAGCTTGTCCTATCCAGTCCACCTCATTACACCCTCTCCCTATAAGGAGCTTGTCCTATCCAGTCCACCTCATTACACCCTCTCCCTATAAGGAGCTTGTCCTGACCAGTCCACCTCATTACACCCTATCTCTATCTTGTATGTTCTAAATTTATCCTGCCACTTACATCTAGGTCTGCCTAGCGATCGCATTTGGTTTTTTAATATCTTTTTCACCATCTTTAGACTACAAACAGAATTTTTTTGGCCATCAAAATAAATTTATATTTATAAACACCCATGTGTTTGGTTTCCCACATCATCTTGTTTGGTGCCACGGATATCAGCATTTTATCAAACCACTAGTCTAAGAATAGGTGTGGTATTATTTAGAGAAAACATAACCTTATAAGCGTGGAGGGAGAGTGGGAAACATTCTAGGAAATCCACTCATGAGCTGCTTTCTTTAATCCATCTGGGTAAAATAGATTAGACGAGTTTAAGTTTCTTTCATGTGCAATCATTTAAGACTTGTTTATCTTTAATTAAATGTATATCATCATGGTTCTATCAAAATTAGTTTATATTTTCTTTTTCTTTTGTGATTTATTTCAATTGATGATTTTTGGGCACAGATTTGATCGTAAGTCGTAGGACCTGAATAACTATTTTCACAGTCCTCTAATATTTGATGATATCTTGATATCTATGTTGCCAATACCCCAGCCTACCATAAAACCCAATATAATGCTCCTTCCATTATGTGGAATAAGGTTGGTAAAAATACCTGTCTTAATTCATATTTTAGTTGTCATTCTGACATGCCTGATGCCCCTCCCCCTCCTTGCCCTTACCGGCCAGGCTGTATTTATTATTTTTAATATTTATATGACTCAATTCAGGAAATACACATATTTATATTATCAGATTTTAACAAGATATAGATTTAGGGGAAATAATGTTCTCATGATTGATTTGATCGGAAAAAACCCTCAGCATAAAAAAATCGGGATCTGAACACCAACATTCCTTAATCAAATAGCCAAAGCTATTATTTATTCTTTTTAGTGAAGATTACGTCATCTTGATATTATATTCTGAAAATTAAAAAATGACACCTTAACACGGGAATAGAACCCGTTACCTTTGGCTTGGTACGTCAATGCTCTAACCACTGAGCTATCCATGAGAATCGTCCGGTGCCCAGGACCATTCTTCTTTTAAGGCAGAGTATATGATGGACGTGTGGAAATCGTCGGCTAAAACTGTGTGATTTATTAAGATCACGAACTATCAGATAACACTGCATTAAGCCAACTACCGAGACAAAGGTGGCCGCGTTATCTGATAGCTCGTGATCTTAATAAATCACACATTTGTAGCCGACGATTTCCACACGTCCATCATAGACTCTGCCTTAAAATATGAGTTAGGACGGTTCCTGGATAGCTCAGTGGTTAGAGTATTGGCGTACTAAGCCAAAGGTCCCCGGTACTACTCCCGTGTCCAGGTTTCATTTTTCAATTGTGAGAATATGAAAATCAACGTTCCTGTTTTTTAATTTATCTTTTATCAACATTTCTTACTGCCTTCTAGTGATATACACATATATAATAATTATTCTAATGATGATAGGAAGAGGAAGGAAGAATTTTAGAGGTAATCTATCTTAATTGGTGTTTAGCCTTCAGCAGGTCACTCTAACACGAGAAAGACGCCTTGGAACATTCTAATACTGAAACTCCGTTAGGTTGGTCACCCACTAATCTAACAAAAATATTCATATTATGAGATATTTTGTCATATGACAGTCCAACGAAGAAATTTACAATCGTTTATATCAGTTATCGGACACACAACTGACTGTCACAAGACATCGTCTAACATTCGGATAGTGTCGAACACAAGTCTGATGAAGGTCTGTGAATTTCTGTCCGAATGGTTTTGCTCGTCTGACAAAACTTTCCCGCGCATTCTATAAGCCCCGTTGTCAATTCTAGTCCAGTATCTACAAACCATCCGGGACGTGTTTATCGCATCGTGGCTCTAGAGGTCTTCTTTGATTTTAGTTCAGGTCTGGATTCTTTCGCAATAATGTCCATATGCCAGAAGATTTAGATATTGATAGGTTAATATGTTTAATTCGTAAAGATCCAGCGTTATAATATTATTTGAGTAATAAGGACTTTTCAAATGGATTGTGGGAAAATATTGGAAAGGCTTTATATGAAACATGTAAGAGAGAAAGAATCATTTTATTTAATATTGTAATTTTATATTATTTCTGTTATTATAATAAGTGTATATATACCCGACTAACATGTATTCAGTATTAACTATTAATAACGTAATAGGTCACTTTATTTGTTGACTCAACTTTTAAAAATACAGTAGGTAATCGTTAAAAAAAGTTTGACCTATATATATATATATTCAAGCCTACGCTCATCTATTTCATCACAAATAATATTAAGAAGGAATACTGTTATATAACTGTTGATTTTTATTCATTTATAAAATTAAATTTACTTAAACAAACTTATTTGTATATAGTAGACTATTGATAATAACGCTAACTTTTAACATAAACAATGCAGTATTCATTACAAAACGGTTAACCGAAATGCTTTCGCCTACTGCAGCCACTCCGCATAGCAAAGAGCCAGCATATTTTGCCAAGGGACTGGGCCCTGTTTTGAATCAAATAGACCCATAAATTGATTTCATACTTTTACCCCGTATTGGTCCCCATTTGTAAATTTTACAGTACCAACACCCGTGTCCTCCGCCATAACCCTTTGATTATTAATTTCTTCTAAATTCCCATCTTGCTCTCTGATCATATTTTGCAAAAAAATAGGCTTTTGCTATTATAGAAGCTCTTTCAGTACTGATCAACATAGGTACTTCAAATACTCTGAACTTACTGGCCAAAAACTCTGAATGTTTGTTCTAAAATTCAACTTGTCCTTAAAAGATTATACTTAAAACTCATTTTTATCTCGATTCAAGTTTTTTTGTAGGAAATATTTATTCATATTAATAGTCAATGGGTAGGCGCATCAGCTACACAAAGGTAAGGAAAAATGTATTGTGTTTCGGTGATGATTTTCACAAAATATGGTGGATAGACCGATTACCATTGAACTTCTTAACAAATTTTTTTTTAAAATACTTTCATTACTGTTTTTCCCATCATCACCTAAACTAATAACAGTGAACTTACATCTGCATACACAACCGATTGAAGCACGATAGAATCGTAGTTCTTGTAATTTTTCAAAACAAAGATCCTGCATGGGGACACGTTATTTTATAATGTTTCTAACATCCAAATTTTCTCAAACCTTTCAACCAAATTCTTCCGTTCTTTCACTATTCGTTCTTTCATAAGTATTGTCTGTAATACGTCCCAAATGACAGCAAATGTTTCAGTAACAATCTTACATGCAATATTGTCGAGTACTCCCAAGTTTAACGACAGGTAGCGGAAACTCTCGCTATTGGCAAGGAACCTGACAACGCAATCTGTTCCTAAACCGTGACTATTTCATACCTTATATACATAATCAGGTAACTTCATTACTGTATGTAGTCTACTGGATACACTAAATAAATCATACGTTTACCCTGCATGTTACAATCAATAAAGGGTTTTCATTATCACCGGGACCTTATTACCTGATTTAATTTGTTTCCATCCTGATGTTATCCTAATGACTGCAATTAATCCTTAATCAGAAAAAATCTGTAAATGGGTGATTAAATTTACCCTACTTTATAACACCTAGGTTTTGTTTTAAAGGAGCTGCATGCAAACAGAAGTGGCAGAATTTGGCGAGGATAGTACCCAAAGTATGTTCGGAATATCTAAATATACCTACCTACTACTGCCTAATCAGGAACGAGAAACTTAGAAGGTAACTCACATGTGCACTCTCGTTTTGAAATGAATTTATTGGCACCCATAAGAAATATGGTAATATGATGGATAGTGATGAATACGATAATGTAGAAGAGCAAGAGATGATTATAAACAAAGAGGATACGGAGGGTGATGTTTTGAGTGAAGGAACTGGTCAGTCATCAACTAGATCAGAATAAGAGAAAACGTATAGAAGAAGAGAATGTATAAGAAGGAAACCATCACCGGCTGAAGCCCTAGCAAAGGTGTTTGAGAGAGAAAGTCGAATGAATCATTATTAGATTGCTTGATGTGGAAAAAGACTATAAATTAGTGGTATAATATGTTTAACAACCCCCCATGTTTATGGTCAGTACCATTCAAATATATCTAGCGTCACTTCCAAACAAAGTTTCACTTTGCTGTAAACACTTTCTGAAACCATCCTAATAAGAACATTCGTTCATATAAGAAAACAAGAAGTCACGTATCATGAAGATAATTTCTCAGCATTTTTGGTAAAATTAATGCTTTTGAAATTAATTTAAAATTAGTTGCTTATTGACCTACATACAACAAAGTTTGTATCCTATTATTAATAAGTAGAACTATTATTAGCATTTATTTTTTCTGACCTTAATGTTATGAGAAATGTCTCAGTTGCTGTGATGGATGCTTTGACAATAGTTTGTACGAAACTTTCTAATCTTTCCTTCAATTAACAAACGAATGAAGTTAAAAGTTTCTCCTCTTGTACGGGTGAAAAATATTAAATACTTTTCATCTTATTTCAACTTAATTAAAACAAGTTTCTTTCTTCGTTCTGAGGAGTCACACAAAACATTCTTTGTCCTGACTCCTCCTCCTCCAATCACAGTTAATTACAGTTTCTTTAAAGTAAAAGGAGCTAGATCATCTTCACATGATGCCATGACAGTAACTGGGCTTGAAATCGGTCTGGCCTTAGTCATATAATCGTCACCCATTGGGTGTGAAACTTCTCCATACGATATTTGATCATAGGATGCCATGGCAAGAGTTATTGTAAGCGCCCTATTTATTAAATATTTCCTGGCATCACATTTCAGTGAACGGGCAAGTCCAAGTCACGAATGAAAGGCTCACACAGTGCGGTGAAACTTTCTAGAAAAAAAAATCTAGATACTAGCAAAAATTATCAGTAGGTCTAGTGTTGATAAGCAGTACTACCAGTCTCATAAAAAAAATATTGCAGCTCATCTTTAATGTTGAGTCTGTCTTGATCGTCTGTTCTAGTTGGGTAATTTATCAACGCATCCTTCTGAAAACAATGGTGTTAGTTATTCATGTCACAAGCTACATGGAAGAGCGGTGTGATGCAACTCATATGGGGTGTGAAGAAGGGGGTTTGGGGCTATAGGGTGAGGTGTGAGGGTAGGAAGTGTTGTATGGACAAGAGAACATTGAGTTACAAGAGCTGTAACCACCAAAACACATCATTCCAACGAAACCATCATTTATATCCTTCGTCGCCTTTGTTTTGTTTCAGACGCTTTAAGGCCTTCAGTTCCTTTCAGCCTTTACATATGTACTTTTGTTGGAATTTTCGCGTGGCCGAACAAAACTCCTAAGAGATAACTACGTTGATTTATATTAAATTAGTTAATTTATATATTATATTGTATGCTATTTTAATAGAATTGCAACTTCTCTGTATTTTCTGTAACTGTATTTTAAACTAAATAGTTAAAAAAAAACTTAACTATTTTGAGAAATTGATGTTTTATTATTTGAGAATTTGAACTAAAATTAAAATGCCATGGAGGGTTGAACTGGGCTACCAGAATACAGGGAAATATCCCACTGAGCATGTTTGCGTTGGATTTCCTAAAGTCGCAAATACTAAAATACTAGTAACACTATTCAGCTCTAAATGATCGTTTTTATTCTTTCATATAAAGAGAAAGTATTGTACTCAGGAACGTTTTCTTCCAAGATATAATATAAAAGTTATTAGAAAGTCTGTTTTATTGAATTGAACCAAATATTATTAAATGTAAATTATAAGTTCCAGTGAGTAAATCAATGCGTTTCCAAAATCCTAGATCTATATCAAATTTTAAGATCTAGGATGGTAGAAAAAATGTACCTTGGATTATTTATAAACATTGTATTAATACAAACGTTAAAACACTTTCTAATTCATGACTCCTATTATAAAATTTGTCTTCCACACAAATAACGTATGAAAGAATAATATTCCAAACACAAATATATCACAATAATTATACTTCCAATTTTATTATCTTCCTCCCATTTCATAGAACTTATGCTCATAGCAGTATAAAGTAAATAATGATTTAAGTGAATTTAAAGACGTAGTCTTTGGTCATTTAAAGAATTGATTTCTCAGGCCAAACGATTGTTGGTATTATAATCATACTTTGAAGTCCTGTTCTATATCATATTTGCCAGGTATATAGAAAAGAGCTTACAAAAAAACTTCAGTTGTTTATATGTTATTAAATTTTATTTTCCATACTTTTGGTGAGATTGATGCCATATGCATTGGTAATAATTGGGTATCATGAGTGTGGATTTAAATAAAATAGATTACCATAGCTCAGATTCTTACCATTCCTCAAATATTAGACAAAAGTGAGATTTCAAAATGACGGTTCTTTAATTATACAGACATTTTAAAAATACTTGCGATTCAATTAAAAGAAACAAATGATATGACATTTTACCCAGGCTTGTAATATACAAATACAGTCAAGCTAATTGGGGTATGTTCGACAAATACGCGTGGCAGGGTATGGGTTGGATGGATCTCACCTATCAGATATTTTTGAAATACATAATGGTTTGAAATAAGAATGTGTACTTTCTTCATTCATTTTTAATTGAGCCTAGGAGTATGCTATTACGTAGGTTAATACAATATAGTAGGGAAGTTTGACACATAACGCCACATTGAAGCCATTATCAAATGCAGATGATTCGTCTTTGTTGGGAAGCGTTTGCAAGATGTGTAGAGATGTTACCAAAAGTTGTTACTGAAATATATTTAGAAGGGAACACTGGAAAGACTATAGATAATACAGTTTGTTGATGATAATTTAGAGGTTATTGTGAAAAACATCTAATCTGACAGGGTTAATGAGTTAACATATTTAACAACTAGACAATTACTAAATAAGATGGGAAATTATAAAACTGGTACAGTTAGGAAATACATACTAATACTCGGTCAGTAAGTTGTTGACATCTCATCCACTGTCAAGGAATGTTAAACTTAGCGTATCAAAAACAATTATTTCACCAGTTGTTCTCTATGGGTGTGAAATATGGTCTCTTACCTTACATGACGAAAACCAATTTAGGGTGTTTGAATACAAGGTGCTTTTATATATATTTGCTCCAAAAATAAATTAGGCAACTGGGGAGTTTAGTATGGTACATAATGGTGAGTTATATACACTGTACTAATCACAAGACATTGTTAGGATAATCAAGTCTGGTATATTTTGAGGGGAGAATATGCAGCACTTATAGGTTACTATAGAGCCTTGTTCAAAGCACTGATTGATAAGCCCAATGGTAGGAAATCATCGGGAAGACCTAGGCACAGATATAAGGATATCGTTAGACTGGTACTGACAGTGATAGGATGTAGTGTGGTAGACTAGTTAGAGCTAGCTCAAAATAAGAATAGGTGGCTCACTTTTGTAAGTGCTGCACTGGAGTTTCAAGTACCTAATGCCATAGAGTAGGTAAATAAGTAAACAAATGACTGTTTATATTTTATATATTTATACTTACTTGGACTGTTGTATTGGTCATTCCTCGCAGTTTAAGACCAAGCCAGAATACTCCACTGTATCTGTGTTATATTATACAAACTCAAATAATTAAGTTAATATAGTTTAAAAACTGGCGTGCTTTGAACATAATATAGTACTCGCACTTATAGATTTTGAGTGTGAAATCATACGTTTAAAATGTATTTTGCTATATTACTTATTATTGTGTTTTTGATAGACTTATAGAGATTTTTAGTACATATGAGCTTTATATCAAAATTCTTTGATTTCATATATTCAAAACTATATAAGTTGTATTCAAAAGGTCTGAAAAAATATTGTGAAGGTCAACCACATTAATTAACAAATATAAACTAAACAGGGAGTACTTTCCTGAAATGTTCATTATCCATGTGGAAATATTTAGAACATAACTTATGGTGGGAAATAAATTATGTTTAAATACAACAGTAGCTTAACTAACAGCAATACGGGACATAAGACATAAAAACCATTAGTATGGCTATCAAGAGTATCAGTCCTAATAGCAAAAAAAAACATTCATGTGAAAGAAGACAGCCTGGACATGGATGTAGGTTCGATTGCCATATCCAGGGAGTCATTTTTCACTTAATAAAATTCATATTTATGAGCTATAACCGGCCTTTAAGGAGATGTATGATTAACTTTATTAGGCGCATTTTGAATACCTTCGTATAAGAAGGTAATATTTTAGAAGAAATCCATGCGCGTTGGTGAAGAGGGAGACTAGTAAACAACTTTAAAAAAAACTACCCTTATTTCCCTAGGCCGAGATTTGGAGCCCATGCACTGCTACTGGCAAAACAGACTAACTGAGCCTCACGTCTGGCCTACGTGAACACTTATGAGGGATACTTTATATTTGAGTTGGTGTCAATTATTTTACAGAACATAACATAATAACATTACTATAGAGCCTGGGTATTATAAATATGAAAGAAAATATGTGTTTTCCCGAATCTTGACTAGCCTAAATTGCAATTGATGTCCAGGAAATGATTTTATTTATTTTTTAAATTAGTTAATATAATAGAAAGTCTCCAATTACAACCATATCCTGGAAAATATAGCACAAGTAGCACTGCAAATGTTATTTAAAGGTAGATCAATAGCAAATTGCGCATATTATTACTTATACTGTAACATTTTAATGACATATTGAGTTTGTCTAGTTTTCACATAGTTAGAAGAGAAACGAAATTACGGATGATATCTAATTCGTACGATCCAACTTGGAGCTGATCTCATAAGATTCATATAATGAAGGTAAAGTGTCCAATGAAAACCACCAGGGTAGCTAGATTGTCAGAGGTATTTTCAAAAAAAATGACTTTAGGATTATGATATTTTTTGGTACGTATTATATCTTACAAACGAGCTAGTAGCAGTTTGAACTAAGTAGTAGTTTTAGAGAAATAACTTAACCATTATCGTGGAGAGAGGATGGGAAAACATTGTTGGAAAATTCGCCATAAGGATCCGTTCAGTACACTAATCCAGGACTAGAACCCCAACCATTCCATCAAAGTGTTCTCAATTATCCACGAGTATAGATCCTTAGACCCCACAGCCACAAGTTAGAGCTATAACGACTGAAACAAAAAAGTGGTTCTACACATAAACGTCCACCAACTTCGTGCCGTATATTACTGTGTCCATGGGCAAGAAATTTCAGATGCCACAACATCCATTTAAATTTAACAGCAACCCTATCACTTTTGTTTTCCGGCCATCATTCATAGCTGTGAGGAAGGAGTGGACCACCTTGATGCCAGAGGTAGCCGGGTCTATTTCCGGCCAAACCCCATAACAATATCAAGTAACGGCAGGACGGAGATTGAAGTTGGTATTGTTGGTAAACCTCTCAACATGTAGCTTATGGGGGATTGTATGGCATCAGTCGTGGTGGCAATACAAGGAGATTATAATAGATTATACAGAGTGTGCATAACATGTTTTACAAACAAGGAAGGATTGTATAGGATGAAAAAATAGACGCATATCCACTATACCCGATGATTCTAAGCTCTATGTACAAATTTTAATGCCATATATGTAGCAGTCACCATTTGGTGATAGAGGGTGCTTTTGGGCGACATGTCAAATGTAATATTTTTCTACCTCATCATTAGTAACGAGGACCTCATAGGTATGTGTAACTTAAGAATTTGGATATGGCTGACATGCATCTAGAGTATGGAGCTCTGGGGCTGGGAATATTTGAACATGTACGGATATCAATGCGTTGACGCTATCATGCACGCATTAATGTTGGTGGTCGCTCCTTTGAGCAATTGTTGTAAGACTGTTTTAAATAAAAATGTTATTCACACATTTTGCCTTTCATGTATGTACCAACAACGCCATCTAGCATCCAAAGGTGACGTATGCGGATATACATGCATTAACGAAAATGATGTGTGATAGTGTTCACCTATCTCCCATTAAATGTGTACTAGGAGTTTCAAATCATTCTGTTTACATCCTCATAAACCGTCTAAGGCGCAGCAGAAGGTAGCACGAGTAATTATAGGTTTTATAGCATTACATTTTTGGCAAAAATAAATCAAATATTTCTCCAGTAGCAACTTAGAGTTTAGTTTTCTTCACATGCCAAGCATTTTCTCTTTATTTAAAAAGTTTTGACAAAATTCCAGGACACTCTTGACAGATATTCAAGATATGTTGATATTAACATGTGCAGAAAACTAAACTCTATGTTACTACAGGAGATACAATTGATTCACTTTGGCCCAAAAATTTTAATTATATGAAAACTTTAAAAATACTAACGCTCCCTTCAGCTGCACCTTAAAGAATGGGGTTGGGTCAGTTTTGTAAAGTAAATTCAACTTCCTCTTTACTGCCTTCATTTGTCTGAGTTTACATGCTTCCATTCTTATCCTCTCACTCACACACTTGTTATCAGTTCCTCACATTTCTTCCTTGGTATATCTTGGGTCTTTTCCCTACATACTTCATCCTCATTATTCCCTATTGATTCTATCCTATCCCGCCCTCAGTTCATAGCCATACCATCACATCCTTGAGACCCATACTATTTCATGTATCCTCTGTGCCCCAACTCTTGCCTGCACAACTTCATTTATAATCCTAGTTCTCCTTATAGCAGCTAGTATGCTCCGAAAAAACCCATCTCAATCTCGTGGCCTCCATTTTCCTGCTATATCTCGCGTTCAATGTCCACTATTCTACTATACAGGGTGTTTCTAAGATCTCTGTCCCAAATTAAAACAGAGCGTCCGTGGATAGAAACAAACATAAATCGCAGTGAAAATTGTTCGGAGAAGAAATCTTGTATTTCTAAATATATGTTGAAGTTCAACCAAATCTCGGTCGGGTGAACTGGGGGTGGTGTTTGTTAAATGGTTTTCCACTCTCCCTCCACGAAAATGCGGATTCACTTCCTCTAAATTTGACCTTCCCAATTCCTAATCTACTAACGTAATTAGTACTTAAGCGTATAAACTGAATGGGTAGTAAATGTGATGCTAAATTAAAAAAAAAGTATTCACGCTGACTGGTAGTCACAGTGTTTTTTGTCACATAATTATTTTTTTTTCACGATCGCAGTTTTTTTACTGTATCGCTATTTTGCCCCAGTCACCACTCTTTAGTAAAGCCTACCATTCTCGTCACTAAATGTTAACAAAGTAATGTGTTGGGCCGTAGATATAAACACAGGGTTGCCAACTCTACAGTCTCTAGAGATTAATAAATAACATATTTATGTTTCTTAAACTGAAAAAAATTCGCTTTGGTAATCAACGAACTAAGAACAAAGACTAACTTTGAAGAATATTACTAAACAATATTGCTTTATAGAACGTAAATTATTATATTTTTTAATTTCAACTATACCTGCTGTAAAGTATATAATTATTATGTTTGTGTTGGAAAAATAAACTCGAGAAACATCCCACATGTTATTGTATTGAAAAGTTCAAGAAGATAGAGTCCACTGCCACAAAGTAATTAAGTGGAGGCTTTTTTTCAAAAAATATTTATTGAAAAATGAGGATTAAATACATAGGCCGCTACTGCCCACACCTGTGGGTCACCATATCACCAGACGGCAGCCGAAATTTTGTCAGTCACGGTCGTAGCTTTCATACTGGACGATGCTGTCGCCATCTGGTGAGAGTCTCTATAAACACCGATCACCGATATCTCAATCACTGGTACTTTTGAGATCCATTCATTGAGAATGACGGTGATTGAGGAGTAACGGTGAAAACATCACTTCCAGTGAAATATCTCTCTCTATTGGTTATGGGCTTGTTGAGGGCTCACCGGGGTCGGTGCTATATATATTATTGCACATACTCGCGGGCACGGAGAATAGGTTTTCTTTTCGAACTACAGTTGTGTAGCCTAATCAACCTGGGGATCTAATTAGAGCCCTGAATAATTACTTAAGTGACTATGTCCTGAGTGCCTTCTTCATACAACTCTTTCATAAATGCTTGTTGTGCCGCGCCCCATGTCTGGGTAACGTGCCCCTGCTATCGGCACCGGTGTCAACGGAGGATTTATCGATCCCAACTAAATCTCCGAAGAGATCCCCCAAAAGGCTTTCCAGCTACATTGGACATAAGCTCTAAGCCTTTTTCTGAGTGCCACCCCTAATGCCCATCAGGAACGTAGCCTTTAACCAGACATGAACCTACGTCCATGGGTGCCATTCGTGGTACCTGGATATCAGAGAAAACAGTACCATCCTTTCCATGCCAACCTGCCTTGGGTTACTTGGGAACCGACCCTCCATTGGAACTGGATGGAGGGGGGAGTTGACTCCTCTTAGTGATCGCCCATCACTAGGAAGTCTGGAGCTCAACCTCCGAACAGCCTTCTCCACAACCTTCGTTCTCTCAAACACTCCGTCCTTTTACTTCACCCAACATCTTTCCTGCCACCCCAGCCTTTTCGAGACCAGCTATCCAGAGTTACCCAGCGGGGACCTAGAGGAAGTGTCCTGACCAGTATCCGGAGTTACCCAGCGGGGACCTCGAGGAGGTGTCCTGACCAGTATCCGGATGTTACCCAGCGGGGACCTCGAGGAGGTGTCCTCACCAGCTATCCAGAGTTACCCAGTGGGGACCTTGAAGAGGTGTCCTCACCAGCAATCCGGAGTTACCCAGCGGGGACCTAGAGGAGGTGTCCTCACCAGTATCCGGAGTTACCCAGTGGGGACCTCGAGGAGGTGCCCTCACCAGCCATCTCCGCTATACGGGTATGCACTACCAACCTCTTACTGTGTGTCTAGAATGGAGTATGCCCCTCCTCAAACATCCGTCACATTGCCCAGGGGCCACTCCGTAGAGGTGCCTCGACAGGATTTTTGGAGATCCGTCAGTACCGGAAGGTGGCAAAGACAGTCTAGTGGTCGTTAATATGAAAGGTGCAGGCCCAGAGTGCGTCCCGGCCGCCTTACGCCTGAGTTGCTGACACGAGTTGTCTCATGTGGTGTCAGAAGTGTCAAGGATCACCCTTCAGACACGTTTCTGGTGGCCGCCACTTCTGTCCGTCTAATGATATGTAACCCTCCGTACCCGTACATACTTACAGATGCGTACTCCCGGCAATGTTGCGTATTACATCAACTTTCATCTATTATTACATAATTACTTTAGCAGACAATATTTTTACTAGGTTTTCTTTTTCTTTCTGTCAACAGATTCAATGGTTGAGGTTAGATACAACTTTTAGAACCACCTGTGTATGTAACTATGAGTACAAAGTTAGCCCACTCCTTATTTTACACTTCCTTACAAATGAAGAACACTAGTATGTAAATATTATGGTAGTAAAAATATACTCCATTCCCCTTTTGACACTGGTTTTGGCGTAGATGGGTAGTTAGCACGGGAGTGGCTTGTTAGACTGCATGACCATCGATGCATGTTTGGAGTTATGTTATTTTCCCAATAATAAACTTCCAGAAACAACTAAAACAAGATAAATTATTCATGATGAATTTACTTTGATAATAGTTTACAATAATTAGTACAAATTATTTTATAATTTGGTTTTATTAATAGGAAATACTTAATCTTTCATCTTTTCACGTTTAAAACATAATACATTTATATATCACCACGTATTAATATCCATTTAGGTTGTACGCATACAGTTATTATGATAAGAGTACGAATGAAGAAAGAATAAGTTGAGAGGAAATATACAGAAATGTATGTAAACAGAGCGGGAAATATATTTCAGTATACACCACCGGAGTTTAAACCTAACTTAAAAACATGAATCGAGCCTAATACGAGAGTGACGCGTTATACTATGTGGCCACCTATGTGGGCCAATCAAAAAATGTTAATCTTGGATGTACCAACAACAACAATGTTGAAAGTACCAAGTTGTAATGTAATACTCTAAGCTTTGTAAGAAAGGCTTTGTAGTCAGAGAGTAGTGTTGCCTTGAGCCTTGCAGTAGTAGTTACAGGTAAATTCAGTATGTAAAGCTTTTAGTATTTTTAACTACTATACTAATTGTACTTTTATAGTAAGATCCAAACAGCTGAACTCATTCGGTAGCGTGTCTATATACTAATAAAAGAGTCCCGGGTTAGATTCCTGGCATGACCGTAAAATGTATCATTGGTGAAATGTGGGTTTACCCTTTCATGGTGATGAATTAACGAAAGGGGATTGGATGTGGTGTCTGTCCTAGTCTTGATTTAGATCATAAGGAATATGTAGCTAAGACAGGCATAGCAAGCCAGTAGTGGAAATAATATGACTTGAATAAAATAACTGACCACTGGCTGGAAACAGAAATGAAGGTAGATAAATACTCCTATGATAAGAAATTATTTAAGAATGATATTTGGTTATTATTATTTATTTAGCACCGTGTCTTACTACCCGTTCGGGCTATACACTTAGGTACAAATAACGCTAATGGCTAGGAATTGGGAAGATTGCATTTAGGGGAGGTTAACCCACATTCGCATGGAAGTAGAGTGGAAAGCCATAAAGGAAAAGCAAACCCCAGTTCACCCGACATCGGTGACCTAGCGGTCTAGGAGTAAGGTGTCAGACATCTATGCTGGCGGCCAGGGTTTAATCCTCGGTCCCGGCATAGATTTATATGATTAACAAACCCTTCCTTCACCTCTGACAAGACATCTTGTGAATGTGGGGAGTGCCAGGCCTCCACCGTGGTTCGGATTCCACGTTAAACTGTAGGTTCTCCATTTCATCTCACAATCACCCTACAATTACACATTAGCGTAAGTGCGTATAAACCGAACGGGTAGTAAGACGCGGTGCTAATAATAATAATAGTAGTTCACCCGATCGAGATTCAAACTTTGATCTCCCGTCCTCGCCAGTTTGCCTCTAGATGAAACTAGCACACCAGCCAACTATGCCACCGAGGTTGGTAATATTTTGTTAAATTGGTTATTCGTGTTGTATTTTTTGTTACTGGGCACTAAAGAACCTAACCTTGATTGAAAATGTCCAGTGATAAAACCATGAAATATGGAAAGGCTCATTCTTGTTTATTTAGCTGTGTGTATTTCCTAGCCACGACATACATCAACAATAGTGGACTATATATCCCCGGAAGCTAATATATTGAACTCTATTAAAACCCGACATTTTCGGGGATTGAAAATATATTTGTTATTAATAAGTGTATATTGTTTGGAAAATTTATTTTTAAAAATCATGATGTTTGTATATAGTTAACCTTTTTGAACCTGCATGCACTGTAAATGCGTTATAAATATTTAATCAATGGATTCGACATAATTGTGCCCAGCATGACTAATGAATGAAGAAATAGTGTACGTAGTTTATACTGTACTCAAAATAATATAATAGTAAAATGTTATTTTTACAGTAGGACTACTATAATTGATATTTAATGAATTGATCCAGGTCTAAAAGTAAAGAAAATACTCTACAGTATCTAAACAAGGTTGTAAAACACTGAACATATTGGAATGACAAAAAAGTAACGACATTTTATGTATATAGAAGAATATATTCATGTGTAACTCAAACTGGATAAATATTCCATCAAAGAGTTCAAATCTTTAAATAAAACTTTATTGATAAGCTATAATTACTTGGAAACTCAAAGGTTCATTACCGCACTTACGAAAGTACGCCAACTATTCCTGTCTTGAGATAGTTCTATCCAGTCCATCTCATTACACCCTATCTATATCTTGAGCTAGTTCTATCCAGTCAAACTCATTACAACCTATCTCAATCTTGAGTTAGTTATATTAAGTCCACCTCATTACACCCTATCTATAACTTGAGCTAGTTATATCCAGTCTAACTCATTACACCCTATTTCTATCTTGAGTTAGTTCTATTCAGTCCACCTAGTTACACCCTATCTCTATCTTGAGCTAGTTCTATCCAGTACACCTCATTACACCCTATCTATATCTTGAGCTAGTTCTATCAAGTCAACCTCGTTACACCCTATCTCTATCTTGAGCTAGTTATATCTAGTCCACCTCATAACACCCTATCCCTATCTTGAGTTAGTTCTATTTAGTCCACCTCATTACACCCTATCTATAACTTGAGCTAGTAATATCAAGTCTACCTCATTACACCCTATCTATAACTTGAGATAGTTCTATCAAGTCCACCTCATTACACCCTATCTATAACTTGAGCTAGTAATATCCAGTCCACCTCATTACACCCTATCTATAACTTGAGCTAGTTCTATCAAGTTCACCTCATTACACCCTATCTATAACTTGAGCTAGTTATATCAAGTCCACCTCATTACACCCTATCTATAACTTGAGCTAGTTCTATCAAGTCCACCTCATTACACCCTATCTATAACTTGAGCTAGTAATATCCAGTCCACCTCATTACACCCTATCTATAAC
>CABEEJ010005845.1:33113-45676 GCA_901482245.1 Timema douglasi | reverse complement strand
CCAACAGATGGCAGCCTACAAACATGCCCGGTCCATGTATCATTGTGTCTAGATAGATGGCGCAGTTGGACAGTCACTTACAATATCATGTCTTAATTTCAATGTGTTTCATGTATTTTTTATTACTTTTATCTTTGACTTTACTGTGTCACTTGAATTTAATTAATTTTTAATGTTCATCAACATTTTTCGAATTATTCTGACAATTCTATGTATTATCCATGTACCAATTTAATCTCTCCTTATGTTTAATGTTTAATCATTATTCTTATTTAGACTCCTTATTGCCTGTATTTCATCTAAATGATGTTAAAGGTCATTCAAGTATTAACCACTTATTAATAGCATTTTAGTGAATAAATATTCCCTGTTGTCTTCGTCAATTTTCATCCTCATTTTTTTATCTTCAACTTACTTTCTTTTTATTATATCTATCCTTTTTCATAGTTCTTAATTTAAGATTTTCAATGTATTTGTTTGGTATTGAGCGTTCCTTTGAGAATATTTATTATTTGTCCATAAATAGTTTTAAATAACTACACAATAATAGCTTGGACCAACAATCATATTTTGTAGGTAGGCCTATGTAAATAAGAAATATAATATTCTTTTTCATATATTTTTATTTCACTATAAAATCCTTGAAAAATAATACTACCTAATGACTAACTTTAATTTCCTTTATCTAATATAATTAGTAGGCTAATCACTTTGACTCTCTCATTTTGTCTATTAAATTTTTACTTAATAAAAACACCTAACCTTAATTTATACAATAATTACAACTTAATACCCTTTTCTTTACATAATTTGATTTGTTTGAATGATTTTATTTTTTACATTAACTTTCATGTGTAATT
The DNA here is from genome assembly GCA_901482245.1 of Timema douglasi. Lineage (NCBI taxonomy): Eukaryota > Metazoa > Arthropoda > Insecta > Phasmatodea > Timematidae > Timema > Timema douglasi. The sequence goes on along the minus strand of CABEEJ010005845.1, from coordinate 44,816 downwards.
TTTATGTCTTGTTATAAATCTTTTACTATGTCTTTATCTTTGAAAAATTTACTTTTGAAAAATTAATTGTACGTATATAACTAACTAAATTTCATTATACTGTAAGCATCGGCTACACTGTATCAAAATAGTCCCAGAAGATGGCCTAGGCTTCCAGGGATTTAAAATATATAAATTTTAAAAAAAACTCTTCACATGGTGACCTCAAAATTTCTTGAATATCTCTCAAGGGTGTCCTGGAATTTAATGACAACTTTTTGTTTACATTTAAAAAGTTTATCATCTAATGCCGCTAAGCTCATGACAGATGTTTAAGAACTGTTGAGATCACTATGTGAAAAAAATTAAACTATATGTTTGTACTGAAGCAATCTTTAGTTTAATTTATCCAAAAAAATGTGTTGCCATAAAAACTGCAAAATAACTGGCCTTTTCTCACATCCCCTTCCATCCCACTCAAGTATGGTTAGATCTCTGTTGCAAGCATAATTTAACAGAACAAATTACCACTGAATTTTTGGGACATATCAGCACAAACATTTGTGTAAATCTTGATGATTTTATCTTTTTATGTCCAAAATAATGGGCAAACTTGATGCAAATGTAGCTCTATAGACGGTATGAATATTTGCAATGAAATAAAGCATGTTAACAAGATTTGTTAACAGCTGTTACTGTCAGATTGGATAATTTCCTTTACTACGCTGAAAAAAATTATTTAACTCAAAATTTTTTTTTTACTAAGATTGTTTCAAAACTATGAACAGCACAATCTGGATTCACTTAATTGTGCTAACCACTGCACCAATGAAAGTGGTTAGAGCATTTTACAAATAAAATTATTTTCTAGGAAAATGATTCGAAGGAATTATGCTAGTACAAAAATAAGTTTATTATAAATTGTACACATTGCTCAATTAATCAACTTACATTTGTATTTAAAATAAAAAAACACATTTTAACTCCAAATGAAGTACTACAAGATATGAGATTTTACAAACACTAATCAAGACCAAAAAAATCGTCGGATTAGGCATTTCTTGAGATCGTAAAAGTTTGTATATATTCTGGTAACATTTCCAAAAGACTGGTAAAGGTATTTTAAAATAAATCTTTTAATTTTTATACCATGAAGTGACCTATTCATGTTTAAAGCTGCTGCAAAATTACACAAATATCTAGTTATATTTTCCCAGTTAATGACAGTTTCCAAAATTCCACATTGAACACTCCCATGAATTAGAGTGAACATCGGAACACCTTTACAAATATGTGTCATATCTAAATAAATTAGCTGTGATGTTGTAATTATAAATTAACAATATACTTTAACACAAATTATAACAAAAATTTGTCAGCGCACCAAAATGTTTAAAACAAATTAGTATAATTTATTCCAAGTGGAAATGTTATAAGAGACTCTAATACGTGTTGTTTGCAGTAGAGGTGTGTGAAGACCACTTTAACATAAAGCAAATATATGAGATATTCTTCAAAGCCGAATAGCAGTTTGAATATATTTTGTTAGTTGTTTTACGCTTTGAACAATATTATATTGTGGGTCCTTATATAACATATTTAACTTAAATAATTTGGAAAAATATTTTATTGAACAAATATTTAAAAAATGTCATTAGGCTCGATTTATATTAATGCATAACCCATAAATTAGTGTAGTGCACAAGAAGTTGAAACATTATTTTTAATGATTCATTGTTCAAAATTAATCCATAGTGCATTTTTCACAATGCATAAAGTTGATTGAACCTTTTTACACATTATGCATGGAGTTGAGTAAGACATATAAACCAATCAGAATGCAAGAAGAGGCTTTAGACAATTAAGACTAGTACATAGAGTAGGCAGAAAATATCTTCTGTTCGTGTTTAAAATGACTTGTAGTGGCCCTACTTGTTTGCTATTTGTTTTAGCATCAATGAAGTTTAGTGTAAATATGTTTGAAAATATTATATTTTTGATTATGTTATTAAAAATTAGATCTGCGATAATATTAATGTCAATAATAAAATCAGAGCCAAATAAAATTTGATTTAATAACAGAGGCACCACTTATTAGGTCAAATTTAAGTTTCAAAGGATACAGTTTAATGAATGTTGTTTATCGAGTGATCTCTTGAGTGAAAGAGTAAATAAATTAGGCCAATTTATATTAATAAAAACAATAGATTTAATAAGACTTTAACCACTGCATTTCATTAAAGGTTGTTGAATGCTTATTATGAATTGAGCATTGTACAATAATTATGCACTATTGGTTAAATGTTTTGCAAGAATATAAACCTAGCTTTAATTTGTCTCTAGGCTATCTATATTGGAGGGTTGTAAAGTATTTTAAGCTGCTTATCAGCCTTGTGCTACAATTCAACATTGAATACAATGGAAAATGGTACAAAAAAGTATAATAGAAACAAAATAAAGACAAGAACAATTAGTATTTCACAATGATAGGAGCAAGTGTTCAAACTTTACACCGATCCCACTGGATAAAAGTAAGGGTACTTTTAAATGGAACTGACTAATAATGCTTCCCCCCTTAACATAGGTTTCCCCTTCAGAATTATTATGTTTGACCTTGTATCTTTCCTGCTCATTTATTTAGGCTATCACCTATAAAATGGTTTTATCTAAAGAGTTCAAAGACGTTATTTCTATAATTATATTATAATTTGGCATTGAAGTAATCCTTAACATTGACATCCACTGGTCCTCCATAGTAGTCAGTCATGTTGATGTACTCAATGTCAAGCCTCATGAAGAAGAATCCGTGATCTGAAAACAATTTAGCGTTTGATATAATAGTAATATCAAATAAGTTATGCATAAATTTGTTAGATATAATTATATTATATTTGGAAGAAGGTATAGGAAAGGTGGATAGAAACATTTAAAAGGGAAAAACACAATATGGCTCTTACAATTAAAAGAACACGATTCACACTTTACATTGCTGCCATTGGACAAAGAGGTGATCGTCACCACCCAATCCCCCGACCTAAGTTTTATTCGATAGGAACTCATCAGGGAGTAGTGTGAAATAATGAGAAAGTTTGGAATTAAATCAGAAACAACTAAGCAAAGACTCAATATTTTTAGTCCAAAACAAATATTTAAAATATTAAATGAAAAAGTTAATAGCACTGCAATATGCCATGATACATAAAATTACATTTTATATGACTGTCTCATCAATCTCGCTCATCAGATAATTATAATACATATATAAGCATAGACTCCCAGCAAAAGCTAGAAGCAATCTTTACTATTATTTTATGTAATTTTTATACATTAACATATACTTTTGTATCTTTTATGTGTCACTATATATTTCACAGTTTTAATTTTAGTATCCAGTTTATATCTGCAAATATAAATTAATATTATTTAGAATCTTACAACTTTTTGCCATAGTTTTTTCTTGCTTATTATTATGACAATAATACAAATGAAAACATTTCAATAACTTAAAGTGTCATTTAAATTATTGATAATTTTTTTTAATCTGTAATATTCATAATCCTTACTGAGCAAATGCTCTTCAGAACATGCATGTAGAGGCCATGGGAATGAAGTTTGTAAGGTGCATGTTAGCTGCCACAAGGAGAAACCAGATTAGGAATGAAGTTGGCCTAATTGGGAAAGAGTAGGGTACAGGGATTACATGAGATAGTAGAGGAAGTAAGGCTGAGATAGTATGGTCATGTAATGAGGATGGGGAAAAAAATCTAAGAGAATGATGGAGATGAAGTATGGAGGAAAAACACTGCAAGGGAAACCAAGAAAGAAATGGGAGGAGCAAATAACAGGAATTGTGCAAGTGAGAGCAGAAGAATGGACGAAATTAAAGTAGGAAGAAGGATAGAGGAAAATGGAGTATTTTACTAAATTGACCTGGCCACAAGTTGTAAACAGTTGATGATGATGAATCAAATATTAGCATTAAATGATAATTATCTGCAATTTTCACGATTATGATCGTTTGATCATATATTTGCTAGCCTCTAAATCAGTAACTCCTATTTCTCTAATTGATTTCATCAACAATATTTGGCACAAAATATTGTTCAGGGAAAGTCAGTTCAAGCTTACTGACCTGCTGGCCAATCCTTCATTCTAGGGTGTCTGCTGAATAAAGCCTCTTTGGCATTGTTCCAATCTAAAGTACCATTCTCCAGCTGCACCATGCGGCCTGTCAACACCAACTGTGCGCAAGGTGGCTCCTCTGGGTCTAAGCCTTGTGTTTGACAGTATGAGCTCTGGGCTAGTGTCATGGTCAGAGAGCATCGGGAGTCATTCTGTAACAATCATTGTATTTAGAGCTATTTCTAATTGGTAGCAGTGGGTATTTTTTTGGTTAAGTGCTTAAATCTCTTTCTGTGATGTTCTTTTAGGCATTTAACTCCCATGGGTGCCTGTAAACTAAAAACTGAATTGGAATAATTGTATTTAGACAGAATTTGAACCATACAATGTGGAAGTAAAATACTTTTTTAGTCATACATATTTTACTGCTAAAAGTTTAAACAAAATAATTTAAAAACTTAGGAGGGTTAATTTTAAAGAAAAGTGGAGGTTTAATTTTAAAGAAAAGTATCAGCATTCATCTGAAAAGTATAAAAAGCTAATAAATGTAAGAACTTCAATGCATCCATTCAAGATTTAACAACAAATGTTATTTTTTAACAGTTATACATCTAACGTCTGCCTAGTAACCCTCTGAATTATGAGTGGGTGTTTTGAGAATTTTTGTAGCACTGCTACCTTTACTACCTGTTCGGGTAGTACGCTTTCACTTTGTTATTTATTATCCTCTCACCAAGTTAGTGCTGGTAACGTTGAATGTATATATACTATATACATTCAACGCTGGTAATTTTTCATGATATGCTCCCATAAAGCACAAAGTGAATGTTAACATAAGAGAAACACAATAAACATGAACAAGAGGCAAAACATTTTATATTTAGGTGTTTATGAGAAGAAAATACAACTGGAGAAATTACCAAAAGAAAATTTTGCATGTGCATAAAATTTGTCTAAAATGTGGATAAGATGAAAAATGATTAAGTTGAGGAATTGAATTATTCAATAATGAAATAATGTTAAGACCTGTGTAATATATGTATTGTTACAGAAAATATGCTTGGGCATAGACACTATTCAGTGGACATGTGTGTTTGTGTAAATTGTAAAGGCATGAAAGAAAAAACAGAATGGCAATTAGTGTATGGTTAAACTTAAAATGTCTAAACTGGACTATACAATAAAATAAAAACATGCTATTTAACAATGATGCGGTAGGAAAGAATTCCTATCTAAATTTTACAGATCCATGTTTTTAAAATACAATGATTTAATTACCAGGTCACTACTTAAGAGAAATATACCATATATAATATACATACACACATACATCAGTGGTTGCATGGTCTAAGATATTACTCTCTAAACTCGACTGTATTTATGGGGAAATCAAAGTGTGTGTTATGGTCAGGTCAGAGCTTTTCTGAATGGTTGCCCACTCTCCTTCCACACAAAGGCTAATACATTTTCTCCATATTCTACTTTTCCTATCCAAAAGGTAGTAAAATGCTATAACTTACAGCAACAAAAAAAGTTTATACACCTAAATAGTTACACTTTTAAAGTTTTGACATTCCCTTACTTTTTCAGGTTCCAGAAAAAAATATATAATGCATTTTTCCTATATTTTATATTCAAATATAAAAATAAAAAATCTGATTATTTTTGCTATTTTCTATTGAATTCTTGACAGAAAAATTATTAAAGACAAATATATTAATGCTATTCACAAACTCACATGAATTGTAGACATGAACGTTTCTATGACTTTTTAAGATTTCCATGAATTTTCCCTCTCACACCAAATTACCTGAAGTTTCCAGGTTTTAAAGTGTGTATTATCACTATTTATAGTATACATCTTATTCTAACACCAAACATTTGAGTCCTTAAACTAACTAATAGCATGTAAGCATTTCAAATTCTATAAACCCTTTGTCGCCCTAATCCTTACCCTCAAATCTTGAATGGGAAGTTCTAGTTTGGTGACATAGAGGTAAGGTACTCCTGTGCTCTGGTTGATAACTCCATCACTAACTGAGAAAATGGCCCCTGAAGGGTAACCTTTACTTTTGGGCTGGGCGGAAATATAAGATAAGGCAGCCCAATCTGAAAAAAGTTGACACTTTATAATTTACAATAAAGCGGAGGAATTTATATTAGCTGGGATAGTGCTCATTTAACAGAGCTGACTAGCTTCAAGTCGCAGTTAAAGTTGTTTTTGAACAACCAAACAAATAAAGTGCTGTAAATTTAATGCGAAACAAAAAAATAAGTATGTGGAGAATTGTTATCTCCTTTTCTGCATCGATGCAAAACCATCCATTATTGTTTACATTTCTAATGGTCCCAGCCCTTTCTTTTGATAATCGGATGATTATAATACATCACAGTATAAGTACAGGCTCACAGCGAAAGCTAAAACCAATCTTTCCAATTGTTTTATGTTATTTCGTTAAATTAATGTAAACGTTTGTATCAATTTTATATCGGCAAACATAAATTAACATTAGGCCATATCTAAAATTTTACAACTTTTTGCAACAATTATAGTTTCTTTCTTGCTTATTATTACGACAATTAATGATAGAAATGTAAAAATATTATTACCTTAAATTGTCTTTTAAATTATACATTAAAAAAGTGTTGAATTCATAATTATCTAGTGAGCTAGTGCATTATATATAAAATTTCACTGAGATTACTAGTATAATATAGATACAAAATATGGTAGATTGATTTATTACTGATGTAGGACTTAGGTACTAGTAACATTGCATTAACAACTTTTAACTATTTATTTTATTATATGATGAAAAATAGAATTTATCTTGATGGCAAGATTTCAATTAAGAAACAACAATATTTAGAAAGTATATTTTTAAACTATTTTTAAAAACTACCCACCCTATTTATATCCACACTGTAATGTTACAGTACTTCCCAATTAGTTTTGAAACATGAAGTTATACTGTTTAATGCCCCTACGTTTGGGAGCCAATTGAAGTGATACTGTTTAATTATCTGATAATTGCCCCGTGATCGAGAATTAATTAAAGGGGTACGGTATTTTGATGATATAGGTAATTGGTATTTATAGCCCCCTGATCGAGCGCCAATTGAAGAGTTTCGTTTTATGATATGTAATAAATACAAATTTATGAAGTTGACACTCTTTAAATTCAAAAATATCTGTTTATTTCAAGAGAAAATATATCATGTCGTCGACAAACTATATACGCGGCCGATAGCACGATCGTAAGGATCGCGGACAGGAGTTACAGCCCGACTGCATCTAGGACTGGGCTCCTAGTGAGGTTCTATTGCCCCTTCTTTCGCATGTATCTAATGCTCATGGAAGCTTCTAGAAGCTTTTGTATAGAAAAACTAAATAGAATATTTAAAAAAATGTGGATGGAGGTAGAATGTTCGACAGCGGGAAGCTGGCTCAAATTACCGTTTAGAAATGCATATCGTTCATTCGAGAAGAAGAAGTTATTTTTTTAAGACTTTTAAATTGTCATTCTGACTTTACTGGTCCTACGTCATGCACACTGACACTGACGTCATTTATAGTGGCTCTTGTGCCTTCTTGGAAGAAGAAGTGCCTTAAGCGCCACGTAATAGATTGTATTATTTAAATTAAATAAAATACGTTTGTAAAATTGGGACAAGATTATTGTCAATGATTTCAAATATCCTTTCGGGTCAAATCAGGTACATTACAAACATAATCAGCAATGAGGTATGTGTCCAGCAGGCCCTAATACGCTAATTTAAAACTATTTCTCAATATTGTTGAAGAATGGACTTCCTCCTATAGTGGTGAAACCAACTTCCAGCTTAAACTTATTTCCTATCATTAATGCAATTTTCTATTATTATTATTATTATTATTATTATTATTATTATTATTAGCACCGCGTCTTACTACCCGTTCGAGTTATACGCACTTACGCTAATGTGTAATGGTAGGGTGATTGTGAGATGAAATGAAGGACCTACAGTTTAACGTGGAATCCGAACCACGGTGGAGGTCTGGCATTCCTCACATTCACAAGATGTCTTGTCAGAGGTGAAGGAAGGGTTTGGTAATCAGATAAATCTGTGCCGGGACCGAGGATTGAACCCCGGCCGCCAGCACAAAAGTCTGACACATTACCCCTAGACCGCCAGGTCACCCCAATTTTCTATCCAATTAAGATATATGAGCAACTGTTTTCAGCCTAATAACCGGATTAAACTATCCACAGCGTTATTATTTTGTGCAAAATGGTTTGAAACATTGCTTTTACAGCATTACAAGCAATACACATCAATGTCTTCAACAGAGAAACGTTCCAGATTACCTGAATTGTGAACAATAAAGCGAGCCATCTTAGCAACTTCAGTGTGAGGTGGGGGGCTCGGAAATGGGTCACCATTTGTAAATACTGGATCGTAAAGTTGCTCAAATTTTTGATTCACACTATTTGACTCTAGGTTGTTGCTGTGTTGATGACGAGCTGGAAACCTCTCTATAGTCCTGCGGTTGTTGTGATCTGCATCTTGTTTTCCATGTAGCAATCTTTCAGCATTAGCATTGATTTGCAAATTAATTGCAAGTATGCTTATAAAAAATGCTGACTTAAGCAACATTTTAAAAAAGATACCACCTAAAACATGAAACAAACTTGTACAATAAATAGTGTAAGTGCCAAGAAAGTTATAAAATATGGGCTAAGTTGTGATACAAGGGTGGAATTTTTTTCTGTCAAAATATGTAAAATTTAATGTTTTCACACACAGCAAGATTTTGAGGTTGAAAAAATTATAAATCAATAAAAAAAATCTTTTAAAATCTACCTAATTAGAATTTTGAAGCATGGGTCCTATAGCCTAGATAGTTAATCAAAATGTATATCTATTAACACATGAAATGATAGACAACACTCGGTAATTATTATTTATTTACACATGAAAGGTTAAGATAGCCCAGATTGGTTGAGTATTTTTAGTGAAAACATTATTAATATTTTGCATAAAAAAATTAGGTATCACATAAAGAACTTTGCTCGCATTTCAGTTCTTTGGCAATAGGCTCTTGTGCAGCGCAGAAGTTGAGATGTTTGATGATCTGCTTCTGGTTTTGTTTTGGAACAGATTCAAAGTTTTTCTCTTTAATAAATATAATAACACAATTGTTAATCATTTACAAAATTTAGGTTCATTACTTTAAAAAAAAATGTGTAGTGCTTTAGATACTTAATGCATATTAATAAATACATAAAATCAACATTGGGCTATAATCTAAGGTGTCTTTTACTGTTTTACAAAAGTGTCATTAACACAAGGATATTTTTTTTTACACGCAAAGCTACTGCATAAGATGGTGGAACGTTTCTTGGACAATTTTATGAGTACTAGAATATTTTTCTATAATTTGGAATTTTGTGTCAAGGTTTGTTTTGTTATAATCGGAGACTTCAGAATCTTGTTTTGTATAAAGGTGTTAGAAAACATATTTCTAATAATTTGATACTATCAATTTGATACTATTTCATACTATCACCAAAATAATTGTATCTTAAGCATAGTAAGTACCTACTCACACCATTTTATATATTATAATATTATAAGAAATACAGCCTAGTTTACTAGTAATTATTACTGTGTGAAAGCTTAGTGACCTTGTAAATAAATATTGAAATATCTTTTATCTGAATATAATCAAAATAAATAAAGTCAAGAACTTGATAAAAAAAACTAATGATCAAGCAAAAATGAAATGGAAATATTCAGCTATTAAATTGTCATAATCCTCTGCCCCCCTCAGATATAATAAAAAGGAAAGTGTGGCTGTCCTCTTTACATTTATTATCCCTATTTACTCTTTTAAAATAATGCTGAATTTCACAAAAATACTACTTACTCTATGGCAGCTGTAAAAAACTTTCTTGATAAAATTGCTTGTGAAGAATCAAAAGAATGAATCCCACAGTAGTTAATCGTGTTGGCTAATTTTTTACAAAGCATTCAAACCTATATATATTTATAAGTATGTATATTTTCAAGGAACACACGCATTGTAAGTAAATCACGACGACTAATGTATTTATAAGAATTCTCGCGCGTTAACCTTGCTTTGTTTTGTTTTTGCCCTCCAAAATAACTTTTTTTGTTACATCAACGTATAGTCCAATTTTAAAAAAATGAGCTTATTAGACAGTTATACAGGTTCCATCTATCATCATGTATTCATACATGAGAGTATGTGATCTGCCGCTGTCGATTTTGATATATAATATCAATAACACTATTAACGTGATATTATGTTATCAATGTTAATGTTGGTCACAAAAAATAATATATTTGTACAACTTTGACTAAAAAAGGTGATTGCAAAACGAGCTACCAATGTCTGAAATGTAAAATCAGCTTGGAAGGTGATTTGTGAAAATTTAATGCCATGTAATGTTGACTGACATATCTAATGAGCTTGAATAATTTGTTTTAATCTACATAAATTCATTTAAACTCACATAGCAACTGCCGGCTGCGAACTCTAATATGATAATATTTGGAATAAGAAAATCTAGCCTTATAGTTTTGGTTCAAGTCCTGCATGCCATCATGCCCATGGCAAGAGTAGGCCTATAACACAGCTGATCACTAAATTTGAAAAAATATAAATTATGTGTTCATAAATATAATATGTTTCGGGTTATGAATTGATTTGTGTCGATTATTATAATTTGAGTAATCTGACATGGGGGTTGACAGAAACTCTTTATTTAATTTTGATAAAGGTAGGCCTACTAGCCATCAGATGTGTCCAGAAAAAGAAATAAAATTGTAAGTGTAATGCTAAATGAGGTTTAAATAATATAAATTTTCTAGATAAAGCTACTGTGAAACATCAGCAAGACAGAAACTCAATTAAAGGAATAATAATCTTGTCTGGTTTCCTATCAGACGTGTTCGTCCAAGGAAGGGCCTTTTCTATAAAATACAGATATTTTTATTGAAACCTGAAATACAACTATATTATAGAACACTTTATAATTTGCAGTTCATCTCGGTGGTCTTTGGGTTAAGGTAGTGATGGGCAGAATCGGATGACTAGAATCGATTCATTCGATTCTTTCAAAATCATTCGAATGAAAACAGTAGCAGACTCGTTGCGAGCAGACCGATTCATTCATTTACTACTCCCTTGCCATAGCACTGGAGAAAATCAACCTTATGGTTATGAATATTTCTAGGCTATCTCTATACAGGTCTTCATTTCTATTAGGTTCATTTTCAATAACTTGTCCCCATTGCTACACAATAATCGACCTTACGCTTTCAAATGCTTCCAAGGCTAATTAAATACAAAGTTTAAGTGGTTGTACAGTTTAAAATCGAATAGCAGCCAAAAATAATACGAATGAAAGTTACAAAAGATTCGATTATTTTGCTACATTGTAACTATTGATACTACGTAGATTGTAGATTGTTTATTTTTCTGTTGCGCTTTTTTTTAAGTCCCCTATTGTGTAACTAAAGGCTAATAGCCTGAACGGGCTGTGAGATAATTCATTTTTAAAGTTGACTCAAATTTATTAAATAGATATATAT